>OMLP01028886.1:13514-29442 GCA_900302685.1 Spondyliosoma cantharus | reverse complement strand
TTTTGCATGCAGGGCCTAGCTTCATTTTGGCCAGCCAGGTGTTTCTAGCATCAATTTAAAAAAGCTAAAAAAGTAGAAAAACTATAAATTACTCTCATGCTGTTTTAATATGTGATGTCAAATATTATTTTTTTTTAAAATGACCTACAAATAACTTTTGACTGGCTATGAAAGCATCTCAATAAGAGACTTATCTTCCCATATGACATATGCAGAGAATGAATTGAGGAGCCTAACAGGGAGAAGCCGCTCTGTATTATGGTGGTTAGGCACTAAATCAAAGTCGACATTGTTTCACCATCGGCGTCTTTTAGCCGCATCATTTAGAGGGTAACTCCGCCAATTCTACACATTACAGTGTATTTAAAGGTCTAAGTTTAAAGCATTTTGCATGTAATCTGATCGATTGCCTCGAGTGATGTCACTGAGTTTCATTATGGGTAATGTAGAAACCAGGTTTTTGAAAAGCAGGCCATTGGCCTCATATTGCACGTACCGTAACGCTGTTGCAGCACAGTTGTAAAAAAAACGCACATTTTAGGAGAGAAGAAAAAGAAGAAAAAACGTACAGAGACCAAAAAGGAACGAGTATTCCTATTATCCCGATATCACCTTTTTTATTCCACACATTCTTGTCATTACCCACAACGCAATAGCCGCTGAGTGACATCACTTGAGGCAGTTTCTCAGATTACATGCAGCTTCCTCTGGAGCCACAAAAGGCTTTATACTATTACATACTGGCATATGCAGAAATACTCCCCAAGACTTGTAAACACACTTTAATATGTACAATGTGTGGAGTTACCCTTTAAGGGAACGTTTGATGCTAGTAGGCTTGCCATTTTGCATTTTTAAAATGCAATTAAGGTGGTATTTGCTTTTGGCCGGGGGCCTCCATGGGGAAAAAGTTTGGGCACCCATCTGATCTAGACTGTTTTGGTGTGAGATGCCAAGTTTTGGAGATGTCCGCTGTCTCACGTTAGGCTATTAATTGTGATGTGTTACCAATCCGATAGTGTTGTGGGCGGGACACTACCTGATGCTGCATCAAATTAGTTTGTTTATTCTTCAATCTGACAGAAAAATGACTGATACCAATAATCGAACGGGGCAGATAATCGTTCTGCTCAGTTGAGCTTTAACATATCCGAGAGTAGATTCACGTTTCCCTCGGTTAGTACCATACCAAGTCCTTTGTATTTGAGAGAAGGCAGACAGCTCTACAACTGATATCTCCAAAACATGACAACTCACATCAAAACAATCTACATGGATAAAGAGCACTACAAGAGGGCGAACTGTCCCTTTAATGTCTCGACCATCTCTCTTCCCACACTAGTGATCATCTCTCAAGCTATGACAGTCCCCTGTCTCTTGTCCTCTGCACAGCATGAAAGGAATGGCCAGGCTCTGACTGTGATTGGACCTGTCGACACACTGTATTAATAGCCGCCATGAGCGCGCCCTTGGCTTGGATCAGGGTGTATCAGAGGCTGGGAAGGAGGGGGGGGGGCAGAAAGTGGTGAGGTGGAGCCAGAGAGTTGGGTGACTGCTTGTTCTGTCACTCCTTGCTGGGCTTCCGGAGAACATTTCCCATTTTCCAGCGCGATTCAGCTGTCACTCATATGTCAGACTTCTCTTTTTAAAGAAAGAGGTGGATGTATTGTTTGGAGTTTGTGAACGCATGTGCATGTGTGTCGGGGTGACCGAGCTGACGGCTCCCTGCGGTCAAGCGGGCTTTGTCGAGACTAATCATCTGTGTGATTGAAGCACTTGCATGTGACTTGTAAACCTGTGAAGAATCATTTTAATGTGCGACAAAAGAATTTGATTGGGAGGAATTTGAAGCCTGCACACTTTGCTGTTGTGTAATCCAGCTGTAATAAGAATTTCTATTTTTAGCAAACATCCATCAGACTCCCCTAGGTACCGAAGATATTTGCCTTCTACTATTCTTCTCTTTTTCCAGGTCTTGACAGGTGTTGAGAAGTAGGTCACATTCTCACCTCTCCGCCTCAGTCCGAAGCAGCTATCGTAACTGTCATGGAGATGGATAGTGACGGATGAGACGGCATGGCTGTCATCCGCGAAATCCCCCCAGTTTCTGTGTTGGCAGTGTTGACGGCGAAGAAAGCCATCACCTGGGTCGAAGGCAAACAAGGAAAGAAAGGAAAAACAAACACTTTGGGCTAAGTGGAGGTCCTGTTTGGTGGCTTTTGCTCACTCATGTGCGACCCAGTCATTTGAGAATGATCACATTTACCGAGCTTTCTAAGGCTCGCAGCTCCTCAGAGGTCGCAGGGGGTCAAAGGGCAGCAGGTACGAAGATCAGGAGAACTTTCTGAAATCATCACATGCACCATCATAGGGCTTGAGCCGGGGAGGAGGAGGACAGTGTCTCACTTTGTCTGAAACACAGCAACAAAGCCATTTACACCTCCAGGGGATTATGATCAGGCTCCATTATGTCTTCAATTACTGTGAATGATAAGAATCATCCATTAGGCGAATGTTATCTCATTGCGTGTCCTGTCACAGCAGCGAGCGCCCGTACGATATCAAATGGCCTGCGCCGTCTTGGTCTCGCTGCCACAAGAATTATCAACAGTCCAAATCTGACCTTCGAGAACCCTCAGGAAGCGAGGAGGGAGTTATGCATCGAGCTCCGAATCTGCACTGTATTTTCCACAAAACAAATATTTCTCAGCATGGACAGGATGTTATTGCAACACCCCGCACTACAACACTGATTTACACTCCTGGAACACAAGCAGAAACAGATGTCGATGATTTAAAAATGGAGATCTGCTGGGGGAAGATTAGGTGGGAAAGGAAATTTCCTGTGGGACTGTACCTTTTTAGGATGGATGGGTGGTGTTTATTTCCAGGTCGTGGTTGGTGCATTTGCAAAGTAAAACCCCATGTCCTAAAATGAACTCCATAATTCACTCCATTAACAACACATAAATGGTCATTCCAAAATGATTTCTAAATTCAAGTTGCGCAACGTTTAGGAAGCTGAAGCAGCTGTAGTAAAACAGGACTACACTCGTTTATCATCTATTGGGCAACACATCATTTCTGGGTGAGTAAGTTCAGAAAAGAGGACAAGGCCTAATCTCAAGCGCTCATAAAAGGTGGTGTGATGGTGGGCGATGTTCTTGCTAATCTGATCACGCTAACAAGATTAGCTGCGTTAGTGCTTAAGCTGTAGTAGAATGAATTGGTGACTGGGGTAATTACTGGCAGCCCAGAGCACTGCGGGGAACGACGGACCTTTTACACCAGAACAACACAGGCAGCAAAATGCCAAACCAGCACAAAGCCACCTGCTGAAGAAAGACAATACTGTGTGAGGTCTGAAGACTGAGCTCCAACTGTACACGGCTGACCAGTATGGTGTGACTGACCTATAAATACATTCTACTTGTTCCTGTGCGATTGATACGCATTTTTATCTGGTGACAAGAACCAAGCTGAACTATCAAAAATAAAAATAACAAGAACATGTTTGTTTCCTCAGATGGTTATCATTAGTTTCTGTTGAAAAGTTAAACTTTGCCAGAGGGACAGATTTTACAGGGCAAGAAAGACTTCTCCGTATTTTGATGTTTTTTATGAGCCTCACTAGTTCGTCTGGAAGAGACTTATACATGATTTATAGTATGCTATGAAACTCTTTCTCATCAGTCCCAAATGAATTGTAGTCATAGACCAGTTTCACAACACCGGGAAAAGCCCAGGTGGAACTAATAACATTAGGGATGTCTATGTTCCAGCAATCACTGCAATGAAATGCAGCAATCAGTAATGTTATTAGATACACCTGTGTGTGAAATGTATACAGTGAAAAGGCCAGCTCCACTTTTCCTTTTAAGGTATTGCCAGTGGGGGAAGGATGTATTCATATCCTTTACGCAGGTTTAAGTACTAATCCAACACTGTGAAAATACTCTGAGACAAGTAAAGGTCATGCATTGAAAATATGTCAAGTATAATCAGGAAAATGTACTTAAAGTAGTAAAAGTAAAGCCTCTGTGACTGTTAGCATACAAGGATGTATTAGGCTATATAATCACGTCATCACTCATGCATTAAAGGTGCCCTGGAGTGAAGTTTTCTTGGAAGCAAACTGTTTCTGTTCATATTCAGTGTTACACAACAGAAGCATATCTGTGAGTGAATTCTTTCAGAAAGTTGGAAATTTGCACTATTTACATCCATGCTAACTAGCTTGCATACTTCTTCGCAGCCTTTTGTCTGTGCTTTACTTTTCCTAATACTTCAAAGCCACACCTGCTGGAAAAAAACAGCATAGACCAGCATAGCTGGTTACCAGCATGACCAGCATATGTTGTGTTTTGGTGCTGGTATGCTGGTGATGGGATTATGTCACAGCAAATGAAAATATTACCATGCGTCTTTATTTCAGGTCTGTTGTACTGTATTTCAGTTCTTTTATACTTACAAGGTGAATTTAATTTACTGCTTTTGGGAACCAAACAAAAACTACTATTTATTGTGGGAATTCAGAAGTCTAGAAAGAAGCTAGTCTGTGGTACAACAGCGGATGCTTCTCTATCTCCTACCAGACAACAGCAGGGTGAACAGGCTGTTAATATCCTGTGGGCTCTGTGTAGACACCTCACCAATATCACTGATGCTCGGCCAGCATCATTAATGGGACTTTGCTGGTGGACCAGCTTCATCATGCCGGTCCACCAGCTAAACCAGCACCAAGCCAGCACTAAGCAGCTGGATTTTTCCAGCAGGGACAGTTGATCAACAGATTAGTTTGACTCCTTTCACAGCAGACATGTTTACTTTGACATCAGATCATTAACCCTGGAATATCAAAACAACTGATTGAAATGAGTTGAAAAATATAACCATTATAGCGCTTTTTATTAATTAAAATGGTAGCTTCCCTTTTTATTTGTATTGTTTACAGGCCAGTTTTGCCCGATCCAATATGGCGGCGATGTTGACGTACGATCCAGCAGGTCAATGACGCATTTACGGTTCTATATCTATGACTCCAACTTTCAATATCATTTTTTTTTTTAAAAAGCTAGCAGAACCCGGTCTTTGCTTGAAAATGATTTAAATGATCATCAAACAAGTTTCTCATCAATTTCTTGTCATTCTGCTCACGTTAATCAGTTTATCGACTGATTATTTCAGCTGTAATCTGATGGGTAGTTTAATCAATGACTGCATCAGTCGCGTTATTTACTCCAACATTGAACGCACCGCCTCGTTTCGCCTCAAGTCTCGCGGTGGCATGAAGATGCTAACTTGTCCCGCCAAACTGCTACGAAAACATTCTATGCTAGCTGTTACTATTGCTAATGTGGAGCTAACTCACCGGTAGCTGTCACCTGAGCACGTCGTCATGGAGAAGATACTCGGGGCTCCCTCTTGCTGCCTCTGGACAAGTGAGTCCGCCTGTTTTCGTCGTTGGCCTCAAACCTGAACTTAAAACCGAAAGCCAGGTTTTCTGTCCCTGCTGTTGATGTTTGGTTCTGCTGCGACCCTGCTTCGCTTCATCAAGGTAAGAACTTGCTGCTTGCGTTTGCTACTTGCTACAAGATGTCTTGGCTCTGTCGGTGTTTGTGTGGCCTGTATGGCTTTTGCTTTCGCTATTAAATTATGATGCTTTGGTGAATACGCCTGTTGAGTTTTGCTAGCTGAATTTGTGTTGCATCATCATTATCGTCATCCTTCCTGAATGGATGCACGTCTGGCTGCAAGCTTGGTTCTCTATTAGGAGATGCTTATGTTAACTGTACTTGGGATCTAACTGTGTTCTTGCCCATATCTGGCCTCTGTTCAATCTTTATAGTAAGAGTTGTAAATAAACATTACTTAATGGCCAGGATGTGGCCAATCAGAGGCTGGGCAGAGTGGGTCATGCCGGTCAAGGTAGTGAGATCCAAAATAACACCATTACAGCTGGTAACCATGGCTGCGGTTCAGCTTTATATATTTTATAATATATAATTATACATATTTATATAATGGATGTTACATAGTGATGCACATAAGTTATGAAAGTAAAGTCTTGATTCCAAACCAGGTGTTTCAAACTGCCAGGTTATGAATTTAGGTTTTAAAATACAAAAATGTGAAATTATTATCGGTATCTGCTGAATAAATCCATATTGTGCATCTCGAGATAAAATGAATACATTTTACGGCTCCTCAAGACTTTTCAAATGTTATTCCACCAAATGGCTCAAATTTCGCAGGCGTTGTCCTGCCTTAAAAATTTATTTTAAAAAGTCTCTTTGGGTCCCAGTGCATGACGTGATGTTGTAATTATGAGGTTTGGCCTCTGCAAAAGTTTGCTTCAAAGCCTGGAGGTCTTCCTGGGACTTGGTGTCCCCTCATATTTGCCATAAATCAGGAGTTGTTGACGTTTGTGAGAGTATGTGGTTGAGAAAATGGAAAGAAGTTTGTTGTTGCCAATGTCGTTGCGATGCCAAGTTCTGTTCGTTATTGTCTTATTAAACCTATCAAATATGTTTGTTATTAAATCCCTTTCTACGGGCTGCTGTTCATGTGTTTGGTGCAATCATGCCATCGTTATATGCGTTTTCTCTACATATTCTCAACTCAGCTCTGTTTATCGCTGTCCTTGTACTAATGGTCATGTGCTGCTTGTCACTTCTGTATAACATTTTATAAAAAAAGACTATGTGCTCCATCGCTCTGCCCACTGTTTTGTTCTGCTGCCGCTATGCTGCGCTTTTTCAAACTCTTGCACTGTTGATCATACATGTTGCATTTCACAAGCTCCACCTCCACCAAAACATCCACAAATGGAGTCAAAGTTTTTCTGTGAGAACTCATTTGTCCTAAATTCCTGCTGTGCTGAACTGGATGAGGTCAGAGTCTACATGCCAAATAATAATTTCTGTTCACAACTGTTCACATTATAAATCTCAGTCAGCTGTCTGAACCTTTTAATAGCCAAACAACATATGTATGCAGAATATTATCTTCTTCTGTCTGTCTGATTTGTGATTTTCAATCTATCATGCATTTATTTAATTAGCCTGCTTTTTAACACGAATAGCTATGTTTAGAATATTGCAGTGAATATTATGTTATGTTCTATTTATTATATCATTTGTGTATTTAATTTAAGATTTAGGTTCATCAAGGGGAGTCAAGTCGTACATCTGGTTAGGGGTGTTAAAGGCTATAGTTCTCTTTATAAGATGGTTTGTATTGTAGATGATGTGACAGGAAGGCTGAACTCCAGAAAAACACCAGAAAGCCTTGTGACATGTATTTTTTTCTAATGGCCACTCAACGCTCTCATGCTGTATGTAGACATAACAAACATCCATCTGTACAGAACTAATTTCTGGGCTCCTGACAGTCCTAAACATCCAGAACTACATATATCACCCTCAGATGGCCCACAAGGGACCCGTCCAATGTGACTTTAACAAGCCTTTTATTTTCTCGGTGTGCTGCGTAGGTGTCAAGGACAGCTCCGGCACCATCCCTCTGGTGCAGTCAAGGCTCAGAAAATATTTACAGCAGCTCTCACACTGAATGGACCAGCCTTGTTAGCGTTGTTGTGCCATGTGATCGTCTGACTTCTGTTTGTGCGGGGGAATGAGGGGAAAGTGGAGAACAGAAAGTGTGTTCTGTCACGTAGTTGTTTAAGTTGTTACTGCAAGGAAGTCAGTAATACAACCTGTACGCATGCTGGTTTTGGACTGATCTTTGCCCCATCGAGCTTCAATTCCTGCTCAGCGTCACGGAAATCACTGACCCGAGACGTCGACCTTGATGATGTAAGATGATGTGGTCGGCACACTCCTCTTGATTGGAGCGAAAGAACAGATATGTCAAAGACAACAAATCTTTTACACAAACAGGAAACGACTAAGAGATTGCGAGGAAAGTGGTGGGAAGGTCTGCGACGGGCCTCAAAGAGATCATATTGTTTAGGTCTGGGCTCCCCAAGGTTGTCTTTTTACATCTCCACACAGGGAGGGATGGGAAAATACTGAGGGGGATGCTAAGGGAGGCCTGCCACTTCTCCTTTAGTTTAACCTCTCCCATGAATATTTTAAGAAAAAGAAATAAAAAAATTTGCTTCCTTCCACTCCTGTAAATTTTAAAAGATGACATCTGAATTTGGTAAAATAGTGAGCTGTCATGCAGATGAATTTTGTCTTACTATCTGCTCAGCCAAAGGAGCATTAGAGACGGAGATAATGGAGGAAGAGGTAATGTTGCCCTAAAGCAAGGAAGTGAGTATGTTGTTCTGAAGGTTTGGTTCTGTTTATTAAAGAGATCTGTCATTAGATTCAGACATCTCGGACACAGATTGTAAGAGCGTAAACAAATACATCTCCATGTTCTTTTGTTCTAATAGTCTGTTTTTTAGTGCTTCTACTCAGTCTTAAGGTGCATCTAATAATACATTAATGTTTTTCTTCATCACGTCCCTCACAACAAGGGCTTTTTAAGCTTAAGTGAGAATTTCCCGTGAATATTTGAAGCTTTGGTGCCGGCTTGGGGGTTGGGGGCTGTGGGGGCATGCGCCACAAAGAAATGTATAGCAACTGCAAGACAGCTAAGATGTTACTTACAGTTTTCAAGTGATTAGCCTAACTCCTCTTTGCAAATTTGGGATATTTTTAGCTAAATCAAACACTTGACTTTGTCAACCTCTTCCTAGTGTTGTAACTTGCGGGCCTTGCTGTTGTGTGATCATGTGTCACTGTCCGTGGTTCAGGTCAGTGCTGGTGACTGTAGAGGAGAGCTGTGATGCACAAAACTATCAAGCTTAAATGTCCTTGTGTAAGAATAATTAATGTTGCCAAACTACTGCTGGGTTACTAGGTAATACTGATTTGGCCGTCAGTTGCCATGGCATCGCTCGAAGCTTTCAAGCATTTGGATCAGCCATACTCAATTGTATTAAAAACTGAGTTACATTGTGTCACAAATAATACAGAAAATATGTTTACAGGCTGATATTTGTTGAAAGGCAACTGTTTACACACCTGGTTAAAAAATATTTTTATACGTTTTTTTTTAGATCTGACCTGCTGAATATCAGGCCTACCAGACAGCCTACCAGCCTTGACAGATTTAGTCGATAACCGAATACTGACTATCTTTAGGGGATATTGTTGTATGCTCTCTGACTGTTACTACTGTACGTTCTCTGTAGTAAATTTCACTGTGTGTGTGTGTGTGTGTGTGTGTGTGTGTGTGTGCGTGTGCGTGCGTCTGCATGACAACTTGTGTGTGTAAGACTCACTGGTGTACCAAGGGTCTGGAACCTGTTCTTATCCCCAGCCAGGCTTTCCTTGTGTAAACAGCATGTGAACGGCATTGAGTTTTCTTTCTCACCCATGACCCTCTCTTGTAAAAGGGCCATGACCAGGCAGGGAAACATTACCAAAATACCAAGTTTAAGACTAAAGTCAACCCCAGTTGAATGCAATAATGAAACAAACATCCATGAAATCACATCTGGACACTAAATTGCTCTTTTTCAGATACATATGTTGAGGACAGTATGCTCAGTATGTCTGCTTGTGCCCACCACTTCCCTTTTTTAAAGCCCCATTGGACATGCTGTTACTCTGTGGGGCTGCTGGGGAGTTTGGGCTCAGCTGAGTCAATAGCCCTGAGGCCCTTCAGACCGCATAAACACCCCCGTCCTCCGGGAAGAGGGTGACTCGCGCCGTGCTGGCGATGTTTTGTCATGTCCTCATCTCTGTAGTAACAAACAGATTAGTCTTTGACAGATGTGTTTGGAGCGAATCGGTTCAGGCTTTGAAGGCCTTGTCGTATCACAAATAAACAGGCTTTCTTTTGTTATCACATGATTTTTTAATTGTTGCAGTAATCATGCATTAAAAACAAATCATGATTCACTTTATTACTTCCGCTCAATAGAGCAGATTAGGACACTGAAATGAAAAACGTAAATGATCTGCTTAGAAATATTGTCTCAGTATTAAATTTGTGGCTCAGATGGGACTCAAAATTTGTAGTTTTCTTAGGGAGCTGTGGCTTGGATTTATGGTGTATACAGTGTAGTGCTGCACGATATTGGAAAAAACTGACATTGCGATTTTTTTTTAACCCTGCGATACATATTGCGATATGAAAAAATACAGGAATTTTTATCAGATGACCTGAATAGCACTTTGTTATGCTGTACTGCTGCTATCTTGTGTACAATTAACCTGCACTGATCTTACCTCTTTTTGTGAATGTTACGAGGCTTCTGCCTGTGTTTTAGGGATATTCTTATTGTTATCTTTTATTGCTTGCTTTTATTGTGCTGGGACTTGAGTACATGTTTCGTACGTGCAAACATGAATTGAATGACAGTAAACAAAACTTTGAACCTTTTGAGCTCTCCAGCTCTCTTAGTTGTGTTACCTCTCGTTGTGGCAACAGATGCAAGGCACTGTCGACACAGAACACGTGTTTGGTCAATATCATCCTTCTTGTAGCCAAAATATTATATAAATTCCACACAACTGACGTTGCTTTTCTTTTTGCCACCAAGTCTTTGTTTTCGGCATTTTTGCTTGTTCATTGCTCATATGTTGTTACCGGCAACTCACTCCATGTGCAGGGGCGTGGTTGAATAAGAACTAATGTGATTGACGGGTCGCTGTGCATGCAGAGTCTGCATGCGCAGTGTGTGTCAGGTACACTTGAAATTAGATGAGCTCATTTGCCTCCTACATGATTGCAGGCCCTGCCATGTGACTATTGCGCACACGTACATTGCGATGACGATGCTTAAACGATATATCGCTCAGCTCTAATACAGTGATATGATAACAAAATGCATCAGAAACAATTGGAAAATCCACTTCTCTGTTGTCCCACATTCTGCTAAATATGTTTCAAACATTCATATTTTCTCAAAAATCTTGCTAAATACATAGTGTCTGTCTTGATTTTGAAATGCTCTTCCATTAGTTAGTAGAACTGCTCTGTCTTTTCAGTTTTTCATGGTACTATTTCATAATTACCTAGTTTTTTAGTTTGAAAAAATTCAGGAAGTTTTCTTTATCTATCAAACTCTAAATCCACAACGATAACGACTTCGATCACCTATGTATGTAATGACGATAAACTCCGATACGACTAATATTTGGGCTCAGACTAGAATTACCTTTCAGGCCTGTGAATGTTCGTCATCAGAAAAACCGTCACCTATTTTTGCATTCCTTGTCATTCAGCGACATCCAGTGGCTGTGGTAATTGTCACGGCAGCAAAGGAGGAAGTCAGGTATCGGGTCGGAGGTTGGGGACAGATGCTTGGGTGAAACAAGAACAGGACTTTCACTAAGGAGATGGCTGTTTGTGTCGAGTGTTTGTCAGCAAATTTAGACCCTGTTTCTTCTCACAAAGTGACACACCAAAGAAATGTGGCTCCATACCCAGTTAAGAATGAATCGCTGTAATAAACTTTTAAAACAATTTATAGGATGAGAAATTATGAAAGATAACAAATGCACAAGCAAGAAGCCATATGATTATTGCCTAAAAGGGAAAGGAAAAGATTATTATTCCACTGGGATCTTTTCTTTGATTTTCTTTTTTACTGTAATACACTCTGGAGAACTGCTGCTGGTATTTTTTCATTGCTATTCCACTTGAGATCTGTATCCCCTGTGTTTTGTAAGAGCCATGTCTCAGTTAATGGAGATATTAACATTTTACAAGAACAGACGATATTGCTGTAACGTAACTCTTAACCGAGCTCTACTAGTGACTTTGAGTGCAAACAACAATTTGTAATCAGGAAACCAGACTCTAAATGGCCTTAACTTGCATCCATCAGTCATCTTTCTCTTCGTCATCAGGTTTCTGCATGTTTGCTGCGTAGGCCTAGTTTGGGACGCTGAGTTCACTTGACCGAAAGTAAGCAACAGGTCAAGAACTGTGTTCCAGGCAGCTCCGACAGTCTTGTGTCCATCCCTCCCTTGATGGATGTGCAGCAGTCTTATTCCCTGATGTGTCTGCCTAGAAACGCTAGGAGTTTAAAACATCCTGTAAAACCTTTACTGCCCATTCCCATCCTTTTCTGCTGAGTTAGCCTTGCTCAGGGAGTTTGTCTTGGCCCTGTTTTAGAGGAGTGCCAGCTAGTGGATGGCAGTGAGGTCTTGTAGAAAGCTCATAGTCACTGGGAAGGAGGAGGTCATACTGGCGTCTAATTTTGTTTTATGTTTGTATTTGGATAATTGGAGAAATGGCAGTGGGAGCATCTTAAAGTGCAATGTGACATGTCCCAGTGGAATATCGGTGCCTGGGATCATTTCAGGAGGAATGTAATCGTTCAGGGATTTACAAAAGTGGGCGTGACATAGAGGACATGAGTCTCCAGGGAACCACCTGATTCAGAGCAGGATACAATTCCTTCACCTACGCCTTCCTCACACGGTCGTTGGAGGCAGAAATCAATTATTCCAGCCACTAAGACATCAACCAAGCTACTTTTGGAGAAGTCTCTATTTTGTTTTTTATGCTACTTGACATTGAGACATTGTGGCTGATAAAGTCTCTAACCCAACCAACCAATCAGCAAAACAAAGGTGTCATATGCTTCAACAAAAGTTTGTCAGATCATCAAACAGCACATGAAGCCCCCCTCACATTTTGAACATTGGAATTAGGCGCCAATTTCATCAATTTCCCTTAACAGACAAGGTGGCAATCATAGTATCTGTAACCAGCCATTGGTCAGGTATATGGACGTGGGAAATTAAGCAAGGTATGAGCTTCTTTTCTCAAGTTCAGTGCCCAACCCAGGAGAAATTGCTAAATCAACAGTTCCTATTTTTTTTTGGTTGTTGTACCCTCCTGCACCATTATTGATTCAGTGAAACATCCTTTTTTCGAGGTAAAGTGCAAAGTGTTTCAGTGTTTTTTGAGTCATGCAGTCTGGGTAAAATGGAGTTAATATTGGAGGGTCTATCTACGCTACACTCTCATAGATTTTTTAGGTAAATCTCTCCAATAACAAAGGATATTCTTATATATTAAGGGTACTTCCATACCATTTTTCTGCCACACTGCTCCTATAGGTGTATCCACATCTAAACTGGTTATAAATAGTTCCTCATAGAAGTATGTATTGTATCTATGCTGTCGTCAGTTTCACAAGTATATTGGGCGTAGGCTAAAAATCCCAGGGGCGATGAGGGTACATGACCCTCTCATTGTGGGAAACATGATATGTCCCCCCCCTATGTGGTACTGTAAACACAACTGTGTATGTATGCAATGATAGCACTTGTCCCTGGTCCCTGGAATCACATAAAACCTTAAATGATCACTAATGGAATTTATACTGGGTCAAATCAAAGATTGACTGGATTGATTGTTCTTCCCGCAGGTATTTCTTAACCAGCATGATCAACGAAAGTGCCAGCATACTCACTTAAATACTCACTGAGGACAAAGAAATGAAAACCTTTTATATGGCAATAAACACTTCTTGAATTTTTCTTGGAATTCTACCCTCCTATCAGTTTCATCGGAGATCAATGTTTTCTAGCTGTTTAGCTCTTAAAATGTGCGCCATTGTTCCCTTTAGTACGACTCTTTGGCAGTTCCATGTAGCTATAAGCCTAATCTAATATCAAACTGGATAGCGCTGTATCAATCTACATTTTCTACCACCCATAACTGCTTAACCATAATTGAGGCTCACCAGGTCTGGGATCCATATCAGTTTGTACTCATTCATAGATACCAGCTCGATAATGGTTTTTTTCACCAAGATGCATGCATTATTCACTGAGAAATTAAGGAAAATGTATTTATGTATTTATGTATTCCTGGATTCGTCCCTTTATCCAGGTCTGCACCAGAAGTTAATGCGGTCTATTATGGACTGTGACCAATCCTCCATTTGTTAAGTAGTGTTTGCGTAATCTATAATTGCTGCTGACAAACCAACTAACAGACTTAATTCAACATTTTCACGTGAAAACATAACTCTGATATGAACTTTTGGTTTGACAAGAGATACAGGACACAGGAAACTTCTGTTTTTAAAAGTAGATAAAGGCCTATGTACTGCACATTTACCAGTCTCCAACCACAAAACAGAAGAATAAAATAATGGACTCCAAATTACATAATTCACATATATTGTTTAATAAGGGTGAGTAAACCCCCGTGGTTGCTGAGCATATTGGATTACTGGTATGTCATCTCCTTTCAGTGTACAACTTGTTCAACGGTTTGGATATGAGCCAAGGAATTCCCAAACTTGAGCCAAAATGGCTCAGCTTGTTTTCAGAGGCAATGACCAATGACTAATGCATCATGGCAGCTGACCTCACAGAACTAAAATAAATGCAACATGGAAAATATTTGTAATTTTTGAATACAGGACATTTTAGAATGGACTTATCTGCAAATTCTTGAATAATAAGTGTTGTTGGAGATCCGACAGTTTCAGTGTTTCACCTTCAAGTTGATGTTGTTAACCTTGAATGGTTTGTTGACTGGCTTTATTGAACATGAGCTCATCAAACCGTTGTGTTGTCTGACTCAGAGGTAATCATAGATGCTAGCGCATTGGTTCAAAAAGAAGAGTATTTTCTTTCTTATTTGTATACTGTTATTGTTATGGATTGGACTCCAGGGCTCCTAAATTGGTCATAAGACGCATGTACTTTGTTATTCCCCTGATAATCACAGAAGCATTCAGCTGCCCCATGGGTGCTCGTACTGTGTGTTTCTGAGGTCAGTTAACCCCTGCTGAGAGAGCTCGAGTGTATGGGAGGAGGAGTACAGCTAGAGGAAATAACACAGCAGCGGGGTATCTCATGCCAATCAACATACAGCAAAGTGAGAAACATTAGCCAAAAGACTGATGCTTACCGATTTCCCAAGACTGTGTGGGTTGATGTTTTTACCCTTGAGAGGAGAGAGTGGTTAATGTGTGTACTATAGCTTGAATCATGTCTCTGTGGGATTATCCTTCAGTTCCTTGAATCTTAAAGTTTAGCCTTTTGTGCTCTGAGGCAGTTTTATTCCCATTACTATATGCGTTTTGCTTGAGTCATCTTGTATTTCCCAATGTAACAATATAAGTAAAGGAGCATCCTGTTCTCTGTCTGATGTCTGCGTGGTCTCGGTTACCACATGACTTGACAGGGTCAATTTTAAGAGTACTCCCACTCTGTATCGGCATGAACAGAGAGGAGGCAACTCGCCACAAGTCAACTCCTAATGAAATCCCTTCCTGGGAGCTCTGTAAATATTTTCATCCTCTCCCCCAGCCTGCTGATAAACTAATTCCACTCTCTTACCTAATTAATCATCGAGGAGTTGAGAGAGGTGCAGACGGGAGGAACTGGGTATGTGGTCACACGACTGTTGTTGGAAACTGTCCACATCAACACCATGTATGCGACCCCATCCTGTCCCCTGATCACATACACATCCGAACATGTGTGCACAAGCAGGTAAAAATAGCCCGTCATATATATTCAACAATACTAGTAGCAAGGTTACGTCAACTTCCAGGTTTTTCAGCCATGCAGTACAATGGTATTTCTTTCATGGCATTTAATTTCAGTTTCCTGCGTTGACAGTATTACAGTGTAGCTTCAAACTTTCTGAGCATTACATAAATTGTATTTCAGCTGCAGTTTCATCAATGCTTTACAGTATTTGAGGTTTCAGCAATCACAAGGTAATGCAGGAAGTGCATTTTATAAATGTATTGTATACATTTCATCCAGAGCTGAAGTGATACATTGGTTAATCTATCAATCAACATACAAAGGAAAAATAATTGTAGTAATAATTACATATTAAGATATTAAGTCGTTACCTAGTTACATGTTCTAATTGTGAGAAGTGACTGCTTTATTATGGTATAGAAAAAAAAAATATA
>OMLP01028886.1:0-12969 GCA_900302685.1 Spondyliosoma cantharus | reverse complement strand
CATCTTTTATTTAATGCATGAAAAGACAAAACCCTTCATCACATTAACACAAACAATCCTGTAAATCCTGTATTTCCATGAGGAAATCCTATTGATTGATTTGCAACACTGACTGTGACTTAATTTAATCAAAGATGTTGAAAGTACAACTGTGCCAGTAGTAACTGTAAAGGGGAAATCTCTTTTGTTTCTATCGTCTGATGGTGTGTGTATACTCATAACCCGTGTCTATTGCACACCCACTCATACTGTGATGTCTTGCAGTGTCTATTTATTAAGGACATGCTGCTTTAAGGGTCAAAATCCTCTTTTAGTTTCTTTCCAGAACAGGCATTAACGATATTGAATTGTCTCAATAGCCACAATTATCACAGCAATAAGCTGCTGATAGCATCACATAAGGGAAATAGTACTCCGTTTTATAAGATGATGCTGTTTTCTTTAATAAGGATTCATCTGCAGCAGGGGATTTGGTAGAATTAAGAAAAATATTACAAAACCGCTCACTTAAACAGAGTATTTCCAGATTTATTTATTTTTTATCACAAGAGATGAATCATTTCACTCCTAATTGAAATAATACACTGATGCTGGTACAGATACTTGGACTCGTCTCTCCGCACAGCGTATAAATACACACACTCACGCACGTAATCCATCTTTGACAAATGATATGCTGCAGTCATGCAGAGGGAACTGTTGAATCTGTGTTTCTTCCAAACTTTTGCAGAGCTTAAACTCCCTCAGTCATCGTGGAGATTTGAAAACTATTACTTACTGATGGCAGTGATGCTGATTGATGAAGTTGAGTTTCCACATGAGCCTCTTGTCAGTTGGACAACGCCAAACCAGAGATGGATAGCATGTGGGTTTTCACCATACCTGATTGAAACCGCTCTTCTTATATTCATAGTTTCCATCCTCTTCTATATTGCAAACAGCATCAAATGTGCGGCCTGTTTGTCTTCAGCTGAAATGATTTAGCTCGTGAACAGTGTCTGTGTTTCTTATTTTAAGACTAAGTAAGTAAAGGTGTGAGCGAGGGTCACACCTTTTGGACTGTAAAAAGCCAAATTTGATGGTAATAGGACACACTCGTACAGACAAGCAAATGCTAAACAGACGTCCAAGTTAATATGTTCTTAGAAAACTGTCCATCATGTTTATTTAATCACTCCTGATGGGCTTTGGGTGATGCAGGCAGATATTGGTCTCCGAGCTAGCGCAGTGCAAATCAGGTTAGCTCTTACGCTGAATGTGGAGGAGGCCTGCAAACCTGGCCCCTGTTCCATTTCCCCTGTCTGCATTACCCACTTCTAACAAAGTTACCGCACACTTCTCGTTTTTCATTGGATTAAAAGGGCCGTATAGATTTGGACATGAGACACCGCGGTACATCAATCGCCAAGTGCATCTGCCCGACTGATTGTCGCACGCGCACACACGCTTTCTCACTTTCTCCTCATGTCAGGGTTTAGTTTGTCGCTGACCTTCCTCGCGACAGACGATGCTCATTAGCCTTTAGTCTCTGTCACCTGCTTAATTACATCAGAGAGAGGACAGCAGCGTTAACACCATTTACAATGACTCAGACCCATTATAAGCTATAACAAGGCAGACAATGGAAAGTAAGGACGCTGATAACTGCATTCATTATTTTTTTGTGTTTTTTTTTTTAATCTGGAGTCTGGCAGGGCCGTGTGGATCATTTTTCGCTTAACAAAGGCAAGTTGATTAAAACATAACCGAATGGATGTGAAATGAATTGCTGACGATGACATTTCTTCAGTCCAAGTTTTAGATTTCATAACAGCATGTTCACTCTCAACGAGTTTGAGTCATGTTTTTATTTTTATGTTCTCTGGTTGTGAACGCGAGGAGGTCAGAGGTCAGGGTCATTGTGACCTCAAGTATTAATACAGTAATTAAGCTAAAATTTTACATAAATGTATACTTGAATACAATTATGAAGTTGTGACATGATAATATTTTGCCCATTTTTCAACGCCGTAGCTCAAGAACAGCAACTCGACTGGTGTGCGGAGGCTTACAACCTTGAGGCGATAATTCTAGTCTTGCACCACTTCCAGCAAATTTCACTTTTTTATTTCCCAGAGGACCGGTTTCGTAAAAAAGAAGTTTCATTCACATAGAAATATAACTAGCCTTCAGTCACATCCATTATACAAAACTTTAAATATGAGTGTAAACCATGTTCAGAGTTTAAAAAGGGGCTATGTATCAAACTTGATTAACTTTACGTTCAGGGAAGCGACTCTGTGGTTCTTTCCTCTCATTGGTCATTTCCTATACTGTACATCTGTTTCATATCATGCATAGAGTTACTCACACTCCCCAGGGTAAATAACTTTTAAGGGAACCTTCAATAATTGTGTTCAAGTGACATTTGAGGGACATCTTCCCATATTCCTCTCAGCAACCGACGTTTAGGTTTTGTTATCATGACCTCTGCGTTTATTCGGGGACATATGTTAAACATTCAGGAGACACACTTTCGCCTCCACAGTAAAGTTGGGCTCCCCGGCCGCCGGTTTGCATGGTTCAGCCTGTTTTGAAAGAGAGTTTCCCATGCCTGTTTCCCATGTAGGTTGTGCAACACAATTTGCACAGAGGAAACGCCGGGGGTCTGGAGATGTACTTTTCGCACAGGTTGCATGACAAGCTGTACCCTGGCTGAAATTCAAGACGGTGTTTTTCAAGATGAGATGTGAGTTAATGATTATATGTGATGCAGTTTTGGCATTTTAGGTATTTTTCATTAGACACACTCCGTCATATGTAATGTCTTCCTTAACCTTCTGCGATAGTGGAAAGCCAAACACGGGTGACACGATACAGAGGCTGATGAACATAGAGTCTGCACTGATCTTTAAAAAATGGAGTATGGTCATCATAGACATTTGCACTCATTATCTTGAAGTGAGTGTCGGACAACTCAGAGTAATGTGAATGTAATGAATATGCTACGTATGACGTGTACAAATCTGAATGTATCCGTTGTTTTATTCTGGTGACTGCGCTGTGATCAATAGACCATCTCAGTGCGCTGAATTAGTCTCGATTATTAGTGTTCTATTTTGGACTTACGTTTTCATAGCTTGGCTAAATATTTAAAAGACAGAGTCAAAACCTGTCAAACACGACCATACCTTAGCCATGATGTATACATTTAATAGGAGGGAGGCCATCTGCTCACACCAGGCACACACAAGAATAAAGAGGACAGTACTGACGTCACTTAAAGGCCTTTAAAGTCAGGACATGAAAGAGCCATACTCTACCATGTTTCAGCTTTACATCCATTAGGGACACTTCATCTGGAGCTCGCTGAAACGCAGAGAAGCAAAGGCGTCACCAGACAGGTTGTTAAGTGTGTAACCAGGCTGCTGATGTCACTGCAGAGGACACATACTACAGGTCATCGACACAACAAAAAAAAATGTTCCTAGAGGGACGAGGTTCTGTTCTGTTTGATAGGAAGGCAGCAGGGCACTAGATCACTTCCAGTCACAGCTGGCACTGTACTTGTTTCCACGTAAGAGATTTGTAATTTTCCACTCGCTTTCACTTGGTGGCCAGTTTTATGTGTGTGTCTTGGTTCTTTCCTGCCACCATGAGGAACGATAAAACTTTTATGGTCTATATCTTTCTTCGTCATGTGTGGTGCATTTGAAGTATAGAATATAGAGTTTACATGGCTTTAGAAGACATATTTTCACTTTATATACACCATTTTGATGTATTAAGAAGTGATTTGTTTTTGGTTGAGAGTGAAGTAAACGGTGAAGTAAAATGAAGCAGTTCTACTCCTGAAGTTTTTCCCATGTCTCAACTCTGCCCCACGGTGGACACATATATTAACTGAATGACAGCCTCTCTTTGCCTACTTATCTGTTTTTTTTTTTTGTAATTCTCTCTCCTCAGTTTAAGCACTTTAGTTAAAATGATAATCATTTATTTCCAGTAGTCTTTTGTGGTTCTCACTTCCCATAAAACGGAATAAAAATGGGTCTCAGCCACGTTTGAAAACAGACAGTTTTCCAGGGGGAAATTATGTATAATCATTGAGGCATTATTTTTCTTTAAAATGATCAATACAGAGCAATAATCACCTCGGGCTTCTTAAAAAGAATACTGGATATTTAGGATCAGTAATTGGAGCCATGAACATTTGGTGCTGCTTGCTCAGTGGAGATCATGTCAGTCTGAAAATCAATAAATAAACACAAGTTCTCACAAGGAGACCAATATCTTGATCTGAAATGAAGACATCACAGCAAAAATTGTATTCAGATATTCAGTGTGCAGCAAAGCAGACGCTTTAATTTAGACATGTGAATTGGATGGCTGCCATCTTGTGGTTTCTCATCTCAATTACACGACATCCCATCATTGAAATGAAGGAACAGAATCCGCTCCACTTCAGCAGCAGTGTAGTGGGAGTCCTGCAATGAAGCATCTACTCAAGTACTGCACTTAGTTAATATCAGTATTTCCATTTTCTGCTTCTTTATACTTTCACTCCACCATATTTTGGAGGGAAATATTGTACACACTCCTCTGCATTTATTTGTTAACGTTAGTTACGAGTTACTTTACTTACTTACTTTGCAGATTGCATGCAGCATCAAAAGCCAAGCTGTGAGTTTTTAATTTATCTTAGAAGCAAATCTGATTTTAAAAACCCCACTGATTCCAAAAATTATAAGGATAATTGGTTTGGTTGTGCTGTTGCCGGCCAAATATTTATTGCCAGAAAATTACCTTTTTGATAATTCAGATATTTTAAGACTTTTACTCAAGTACTATTCGTATGGGTGACCTTTTTTTGTGACCACTCACTCACTTACAGATACCAGCCACCTAAATACACCAGATTTTTTTCATCAAGATCCATGCATCATTCACTGAGAAATTAACAAAAATGTTGAAAAACATCAAATCTCGTGATACTAAATATAGTGAGAAAACATAACTGGATCTATCCTGATCTGCACAAGACTTTATTGGAGGTCTATTTTTGGCTGGGACCCATCCTCTGTCCAGGTTTCGTCGAAAACCACTCTCTAGTTTTTGTGCATCCTGCTGTCAAACCAACCAACCAACAAACAAATGGACACGGGCGAAAACATTACCTTCATGGTGGAAATAATAATCATCAATTGCAACCCAGGACAACCTAAACACTTTTCATAAGGCCGTGTCATATTGAGGTTATTGCCTTTTGTAGTGAAGACCGTCTCTGACCTTTTAGTTATATTATGTATGGCCTCATACCAGCCATTGTTGGGAATTGTCATCGAGCTGCACAGCAGTGAAAGACGGTCTCGCAAAGTCTCTGTTTATTTTTGTCATAGAGATCTTTTTTTTTCTCTGCCTTATGTTCTTCACATTTCCCCTCCACATTAAACTCCTTCCTACTTTTCTGCTTCATGAAATTTCTCCACAACTGGGATTCTGGAAATTACAGTGACACTTAAATGACCCCGTCCTTTTATGCGTTCAGTTTTAAGGTGCTCAGCGATAAAAAAGCAGCTAAATCACTGGGAGTGTACGCCGTGATAACTATTACGTTTGACCACGCCACTGGAGCTCAATTGATGCGTTGTAGCATGCAGTTAGTGGCTGAATGTTTGAAAGTCCCATGGTGAGAAGTTGGGGATGCTAACTCTGTGCCTGCGCACTAAGCACATCAACCAGCTAGCCTTGGGCGAAGGAAGCAAACATGCAGGAGTATTTGAGTCAGTTTGCATCCCTAATGTCAGAACAAAACGGTAGCCCCGGCGGTTACACTCAACGCTTTACTTGTTTATTTATTTCAGTATTTTTGCCCCCTTCTAATCTCCTGTTCCCGAATTAATTACTCAATTAGCATAGCAAATTAGCGAAACAATTATGATGCATGGAAAACTTCCAGCACACACCATCACACAGCCAGTCTGGATACATTTTGTGAAGTGAGGAGGGGAGGAAAAAAATAAAAAGGGGAACGAGAGCACGCAGGGTGGCTTGGAAACTAAAGCCAGAGAATTACAGAGTTTGTAGTGAAATAAAACATTTTAACAAACGGTCCTGCCAAATGAAATGTGATACCCTCTCCTCAGTGTGAGATGTAATAAACATAGCAGTGCAAATTTATTAGCAACGTATAAAAGTAGCAATGAATTAATTCTTCATGCTTCTTAGAAGGTTGCATGGAGTGCACAAAGAATTAAATGCTTTCCTCCTTCGAGCCCACACAGACACACACTCACAAGCAAACACACACTTCACATAGATGAAGCTAACAAATAAGATGGAGGAAAGACATTTTTTCTCATAAGTTTTTTCTTTCCAGTTTTTCAAGTTGCTGCTGAAACGAACATAGGTTATTTGCATTAACATGTACAGCAAATGCATTGCGTGCAGTCATTCGTACACCACACAGCCAATACTCCCTTATTTTACCCTTCTTGGCAACCACCGGATTAGTGGGAAAATTGGCCCTTTGGCATCCATGTATCCCACAACTGGATAACAGTGAAGCCACCCACTTTGTCTTTGCTTTGCCAGCTGAGGGCTGGAAACCTGCTTCTCTACAGAGGAATCGGTTGAATGTTAAAACATACTGTTCCTCCTTGTAAGAACATGTCCCTGTACGCTGTGAAACAAACAAGAACACCACTTTAGCCAAAAGAGTTCAACTTACGGATATCTGGACAGATCGATCATCCACGGTGAAGCATCTGACAGCAGAATAATCATCACCACAGTGTACTTACAGTGTCCTATTGGAAATACCCTAGTGGTTCTTGGAATAAGGGAGACTCTATCTAAACTTGCACCTCTCCTGTTACAGAAAAGCAAGCTTCTTTGTTTGTGGGATGGTGAAGCGTCGTGACAAGCACAGGACCTTGTGTTGCCTGTATTAGCTGTACCTCTGGGACAGTACTGGACCAGAACCAGCCTGCTGTGAAGGTGGTGGGAAGGATTGACTCTGTATGTGTGGGTCATCCCTTGGGTCCCCCTGCATGCAGGAAGTTGTAACCCCACACTATCTAGTATGGCAAGCTGACAGTAGTGATCAAGCGAGACACTGTTTTCTATCCACTGCAACAGAATTTAGTCAAGGCCCTAAACTAAGTTTATCAGGACTGCGGCCTAGGTAAGATCGTCCAGGCATCTACCTCCTCAGCAACATTTTTCATTGCCATTTCCTAGCCAGATGATATACATAATCTTACTAGCATGTTTGGCTCTATCTTGGTGTCTCCTAGCAGTTGAATGTACTAGTAGTCGCTTCCAGTCTACGCTAGGCTAAGCTAGTAGGCTACTGTTCATAGCTTTATATTTACCATTTTGGTCTTCTCATGTAACTCTTAGGATGATGAAAATACATCCTTAAGGTTGTAGTTTTCCTTTCAAAATAAGATAGATTGCAGATGAAGTATTCATTATCCCCATGGATTAGCTCTAAACGTATACCCAGAAAATCAATAAGGTTTGGATACAGAGCGATTCCCCCTCCAGCAGCCCAGAAAGTCCAAATCAAACAAATTAGCCAGCTGTAATAGTTTTGAGGATGCAAATTATGTTTTCACTGTATGCGTGGTTTCAGGCAGGTGTGGAATGGTGGCATCACAAATTTCCATTGGCATTCTCCCAATGGCATAAGTTCCTTGTGAATATCACATACCTCATTACGCTCCACTCAGTTTAGGTTGAATGTGTAATTAGTTTAATGAGTGTTGTCCACCGAGAGTACTGTGGAGGGACCCATCTCCTAAGCTAATGTATTTGCATGACAGTATGAGAGGCGAGCAGATTGCACATCACAGTCTAACAGTAGGCTACTCTCCTATGTGTAATAAAAGATCAAAAAGTCACTGATGGTTGAAGTGAGAGGACTGACATTACGTACTCGACAGCTCTCTCCCTCTCCGCTTTAATTGCATTACATTGTTTGGCAAATATCTGCTTTAATTTGTCCAAGTTTGTTTTTTTTTTTTCACTCCCCCCGCTTCTTTCATTTATCTTTTCCAAGGCCGACGCAATCTGTTCGGTCTTGTCATGTAAATAAAAGCTGCATCGTGAATAGAGGAAATTAAATTCAAAGCATCCCACTGGCTGCCTGGCAGCTACATCAAATGGCTGAAACAAGAACCTCTGTTACACTTTCTTTGTTTGTTGTGTCGTGCTTAAGAGCTTAAAGCCACTCCAGGGATAAAAGGCGAGAGAAGAGAAGTCAGTGGCGGAAGTGAAGGGAGATGAAGCAAATTATGGCGAAGAAGTGAGTTGATTAACGCACCGAGTGCGCCACATTCTGCACATTTTGGCACAACGTCCAGGCTGATCACATTTTTCCAAAGGGTTCAATGCGATAGTGTGATGTGACTGAGATTAGGCGGTATGTAGGACTTATTATTTCTTCTTGTACTTACCTGATCTGCTCAGAGTGCAACCAGACAGCTGAAGTCCAAAACATTATGACAAGTTATATTTAAGCACTAATAAAACTCAATTAAACATCCCTAAAACAGTCTTCTAGCTGTAAAGAGACAGGCTGTTACACTTTAATTCAAAACCCATCTATCTCGCTAAACTGCTCAAGATTGCAAATTCAGTGGTCTCCTCTCTCTCGTTGTCTGTTTTCTTTTTTCATCGGGAAGGAAAGTCAGCAGTCGGAACGTCACCAGTCTTCGCCTGTCAAGGCTGTCACAGCTGGACTCCGCTTGTGAGTTGATTAAAATAGGAGAGTCCATAGCTAATTAAAAAGCTCTTCCCTTTTAATGCGAGAGTGTTAAATAAAGGAGCGGGCGAGGGGATATAAACAGCCTCCTGACAGATCGTTCATTTGCAGAAACTCCGGGGCTCCCTGTTGACTCGAGCGGAGCGTGTGAGCGGAGTGTTGATTTGGAGTGGAAATGCGGTGTCAAAGGTCACCTTCATGGAGGCACCTTGCCGTCCTTTAATTGAGTGTCCGTTCGGGGTCGTCTCCAGTGCATTAAAGTTTTATTTTGTGATTTCATCTCAGGTTTTGGCATTACAATATTCTTTTTATGTTATTGGTTCCCTTGTCCACAGTTAGATGGGAAGAAGAGGTGAAACGCAGCCTTCCTGTCTGCATTTCCTCTCCCGGCTCAAAGGGCAGGTAAAGTCTTCAGCCTGAATTTTGTGTTTATTTTACGAGCGACCCCCGCTGCTGCTGCTGCTGGTCTTTGGTAGCTGCCCCTGGAGGTGGAGATGATGTGGTGGGCCGGGCGTGTTTTCTAGTTTAGTGTTACAGTATTCTTGGACTCTGGCCTTAAGTTTCTACTGTATTACCTTCCTCCTGCACTGTCAGCGTTATTGTGAAGTGACAGCCTTGTGACAACCAGACCCGCTTGAAAAATTGTTAAAATTTAAAAAAAATACAGGTGCTTACTTTTTATAACATTACTTCAACCACATTCTGTGAAGGTACACTCTCAGAATTAGCAACCTAATCACCAGAGTAAATGTTGCAGTGCATGATTCCAAGTGCTATAGTTGTTACAAATTGAATTCTTTCCTCATAGTAGCAACTACCAACAACACAGGACAAAAGCGCGAGTTTAGTCATTTAATTAGTCTGTAATAAAGACGGGAATCAGACAGAAATAGTGCCCGTCTGCCAGTCAGGCTACATATTTCCGAGAGATTTTATGTCTGTTGGAAGACTTGTTTTATATCCATCTTATCAACATTTTTACAGCGTGTATTATATGGGTTAATGTTAATCATATGTCATGACAAAGCTGTGACCAAGGTCAGGTTTAATCATGCACATACACCACTTTGTTTAGGCTGGAAAAGATCATGTTTTGGCTTAAATTACCTTGTTTTGTTGCTCCAAATACAGCTGCAAAATGTCCAGACGCTTGATAAAAAATCTGCATAGATGGCTGAAAAATGTCGCTGCGTCTTCTCTAAAACTATCCGGTTTTGTGGTGTCAAAGTGGTGTCGAACAGTGGTAGCCATCTCACCCAAGTGTCACAACACCGACCTCCTGATAAGAATGTCACCCCCTATACATTTACATGTAACCTGAGCGTGATGTGATTAGTGTTGTGGAAATGTTGACATACGTACGATACGTACGATACGTATGACATGTACAAATTTAATGTATCCATGGTTTGCTGAAAGGTAAGTATAGGTGACATTTCATACACAGGAATACATGCTCATACACAAATAGAAATTTACTGGAGCATGTTTGAATTTCCAAGCGCCTCTTTGCCTAGAAAAACTGAATATGATATATAGTTAAGTTGGTCATGAACTCTGTCATTTCAACACCACAAGTAACCCGAGAGGCTTAGAGGTAACCGATGGTGAGATAATTATTCAGTGCATTGACCAAGACTCATTTTTGTTGTCATACAAACACTTATTTTTGCTCAGATGGATATAAAGAGTCCTGCATGAGTTTAAAAGTACACATTTTTAGGTATGTTTTTCAGCTTTTCATTGTGTCTCCGGGAGTGATGGCCTGCAGGAGACATGCCACGTTGCACTCGCTTGCTGTGTAGTGTTGTGTGGCCGGATTCCTGCCAGTGGTCCAGAAAATAAACAATACACTATCGGAAAAATAGCTAAAACAAAACACGCGCATTACTCAGTGATGATGGCAGCAGTAAAGAATTGTTCTGAAGTCATAAATCTTCGCCAGTCATTGCAGCTACAAAGATGGACAGGAAAGGAAATATTGTTTTGGATGTTAAAGAAAGGCAGACAACTTGACTTCAGCCTGCCGTTGCATAAATAAAGCCGGGCCGCACAAAACAGCGGTCCTTAAGAGCTTTTGTGTGGCCGTAGAGTTTTATGATCCTAATTCTATCGCATATATTGCCAACATAAATATGGCACTTCACCGTGGGATGCTCCACGGAGGCTCGTTAAGACCATAGGCTTGGCAGCAACAGGTTCGGATACACAACTTTCACTGCAGGCCCTATGAATTCCTCCCATCAATGCCTTTTTGGCATGTTTGGGTGTGAGCAGAGGCCACTTACTGTGTGTCCTTTACAAAAAATAATAAATATGGATCTTTGATGCTGATGGAGGATGATTTGGAGCTTAAACACAAGGGAGAACACGTACTCTTCCTTATCATTCTGTATTTACATTTTTGTTTTATTCATACTATTAGAACAGATGCGCCCAACACATTGGGGTGAAAGATATTGGTAACACTTTATGATAACCAGAATTTATAGTCCATAGTTTATTGACTGTAGTGAAGTTATATTGGTGTTAACACACAATGAACTGATTTAATATCAACTTACAAAGCATTTGTTTGTCGTAAAGTTACAACTGATGTTCATAAAACTTTGCTTAATAAATGGTTTATAAATTGTTTAACAGTCAAATACTATTAAAAGTTATTTACCTTTTAAATTTACCATTTAATGGTTATTTTAAAATGTTAATGAGGTATTTCTTGAACCTCATTTCTGCACTCGGATCTAAACAAAATGAGAGATTCACTGATTCTATTCTTTCAGGTTTTCTATTTTCTATTCTGCCGTTACTGATAGCTCTTTTTCTTTAATCGTACTATTATTATCATTGTTGTTGCTGGTATTATTTGTAAGGTGACATGTGACTGTAGTAAACCACACAACACATTTGTTGCAACATTACATGAACTGAACAGTAGGTTAAAGCCACATTACTTAGAAATTGGCATTTTGTGTCATAAATACAGATCCCAGATGACAAAACAAGTAACAATGTAACAATTTTTCAAACGTAATGTGTTTGCTAACCACAAACAAAACTCATTGCGGCATAACAGTATTATGTCTTGAAGTAAACATGTATGTGATCCTACCCTCAAGTGCACAGTAGTGATACACAATATTAAATTATATTAGGAATTTTATATTTTCTGATATTTTTCGCTATGGGTGATTTATAGCTGACAAATAGTGAGGTCAAATATTAAATCACATTGATTTCATTAACTTAACAACACAGCATCTACACACTCCGATACAGTAGGTAGTGGTGTGCACCTTTTTAAAAATGGTTTGTGATCCACCAAAGGACACTGATGAAGAAGAAGAATCAAGCACAGTTCAGTCAGACTACGTCAGAGAGGTACATACAACAATACTATAAGTCAATCCCGTAAGTATCCGCACCTGATGCCGATATTGCATTGGATTGGTCTCAACGCTAAACAAAATGCATACGTACACACAACACTTGATCAAAATATGTTTTTGTCTTCAAATGAGGCTTTTTGAAATATCCTGTAACCATAAAGACAGGAAACAGGAAACATTTATGTTCCGCGCAATATGCTGTATAAAGACTGCCGTTAAGTGCATGCTATAAACAAGAAATACTGTGTTATGAACGTAGGAGAGAAAGAAGTTTTGCAGAAAAGATTACCATTCCGCTCTATCCAAATTATTTAAGATCTTCGGCTTAGAGAAAACAGAATATGAGCAGCTCAAAGGCTATGATGCACAACAGGAAAAGAGCAGTTGACTATATCATCATAACCCTTTGGCAACAACACTGTGGTGGGTGATTCAGAAACATGTGCTGCCATTTTATCATGCCGAGGGCCAAGTTTTGGAGCCTTAAACACCCCGCCAAGGCTTGATAAATCTGGCTTGAAAAATCTCATTTGCAGAGAGTTAGGCATCTGCAACAATATTTATCTTCTTCCCTGTCCAAGGGTAATGGGTTAGGCAGGATGGATGAGGGCACAGTCCTCTTGCCTTCAGGTGCAGCCATCTCACAGAGGACCCGTAGACAGGCTGCTTATGACGAAGCAAAAGGAAACACATCAACTCCCTCAGTAAACATATCACCACGGTTGAACAATTGGCTATTAGCATAATTAGCCAGCCTGATCTTAGACTTTTTATGTATGAGAGTGTGTTCGTGTGTGTGTGTGTGTGTGTGTGTGTTTGGGGTGGGTGGGT
>OMLP01028885.1:27721-42908 GCA_900302685.1 Spondyliosoma cantharus | reverse complement strand
CCAACTGACAAAGAGTGAAGAAAAAAGACAAGCTCCAAATACATAATGTCTTTTGAACAAATGAAAGCCTGCTCTCCACAGAAAAAGGTGTGAAAGGGACAAAAGCAAGCAGTTAAAAGTCACAACAACACGCATGAGGATGAATCTGTAAGACATAACGGGGAATGACTAACCAAAAACCAGAACCATGACATAAAGGTGATGTATTTATACCATTCATACACCCACCGATGTGTTCAGATCAGTGTTCACTAGAGCTGCACGTGTCGACAGTGCCTTGCATCTGTTGACACAACAGAGGGGGTTGTGGACCACTCAGGAATCTGTAGAGTTCTTCTTCTTCTTCTTCTTCTTCTTAAAAAGAAAGATGTTTAGTTTTGCTGTAAAATATGTCAGTTGTTGGATTAAAGGTTGAATAACCTGTTTATCGCTCATTGTTAGTTACTTAATGTAATTATGAAGCTAGAATGTTCCATTTTAAGATGGAGAGCTCAAAAGGTTCAAAGGTTTGTTTATTGTAATTCAGCTCATGTTTGCACATGATAGAACGAAACATGTACTCAGGTCCCAGCACAATATAAGCAAGCAATTAAACATAATGAGAAGAATATCTCTGAAACACAGACATTCAAATTCCTGTATTATTTCATATCGCAATATATATCACAGGGTTAAAAAAAATCGCAATGTCAGTTTTTTCCAATATCGTGCAGCCCTAGTGTTTACTCTGTAATTGTTTTGTTGCAGTAGTAGTAGGGTGTCATTTTGTTATGGTGTTTGTAACACGTCCCACATCCCTGTTGGTCTTATGGTCATGTGTGTATTGTTTTTCTTTTTTTTGTTATCTAGATTATAATTCTAATCCTGATTGAATGTAGAGGAAACACTGATGCAGAATCGTGACAGTAGTAGTATCTTGACAGTAACATATCTGCTTCAGTGGGAGCCTTTCTTTTACAGTAATTAGCTATGATTTAAAAAAAAACAAAAAAAAAAAAACATTGTATCAAATCATGTGATCAATGTGAGAACATTCTTACAACAGATGGTAAAAGTTCACAATAAATTCATTCAGTTTGCTTTAAAACTCAAAGCCACCACACGGAGCAGTGTTTGTATGTCTTGGTCCAAACACGTAATTTTCTCGTGACAAATTATCTTGTTATCTTTAGAAATCAGCCCATAACGAGATAAATCTACCCGCTATCAAGACAACACAAGCTTTGTTATCTGGAGATAACAAAATAATTTACTTGTGATCTCGAGATAACCACACTAAAAAATAAATGGCAAGCATGGCCATTCTTGGCTTCTGTAAAGAGAACAATGCAATTTATCGAAAATCAACCTCCTGATGTATTTTAAGCATCAAGATTACAGTTGTTTTGCCTCACAAACTCGCTCTCTCGTTCTAGATTTTGATGCTGTTCTTCGTGTGTAACCTATAACCCCCCCGTGTACATAAAGCACAGATACTAGTATGTTTATATTTCAGATTTGTACCACTGAAGACAGGACTTGGAGCTTAGACAGGATAAACCATAGTTGATCTACATCTGCATCTATATCTTTTCAGAATCTCCGTAAGACTCTCCTCTCCAAGGTAATCAAGGGCAGGTCACCCTGAGGAGTATGAGCCTCAATATTCCTCCCAGCACAATGTGCTCCATGTGGGTTTATAATGCAAAACTTGACAAACATACTGCAGTCACAAAAAGAGCTTTTTTCAATAAGAGCTGAAGCTATGATGTCTGTAATTACCTGCAGCACGGTACAGCACGATTGAAAACTACAGCTATTAATAATTGCTCATGAACCCTCAGCAAAAACAAAATACACACAGCATGATTTAGTACACACACACACACACACACACACACACACACACACACACACACACACACACTGGTTCAGGGTCAAACCATGAAGATCCTCAACCAAAAAGTTCAATTCATCTCAGTCCGTTTGTAGTTGGTTCTGGTCTGGCCAGTTTCCTGCTCATTAGTCAGCAGTTAGGAGTCAGGCAGGAAGAAGCCACTCGGGGGTTTCTCCATCCAGATGGTGAGAATGGCGATAATTGAGGATGTTCCTGAGGCTTTGGGACGATTTAAGACTCTGCACCAATGCACACTGTTTCGAGTATGGACCGGAGGTTGACACGGTCATAACGATGGACCAGCTTCACAGGATTCTGTACATTATACTTGTGGGCTGCCCTACTTGTGAAGTCTCATGGGTTGAGCCATGTACGTGTGGATATCACTTACTGGATCAATGAAAACATACCTGTTGGCTGAAATGTGTTTTATAGTTCCATTCAGTTGATTTAATTTATTAAAGGAGCCATGCTACTCTTTTGACACCATATACACTTGAGCCAATGACACTCTACTGTCTCTCAAATAGATTTTCTCAGTGTGCCTGAGCAAGTTTGAAGGGCAAAATTAAGTTGTCTCATATTTTGTGGACCGTGTGGTTCATTTATATAGTCAGTAAATATCTCAGAAAAATGTTAAATATCGTGAAAAATATACTGGAGTGGGGATTTAAAGACATCATGATATGCATTTTTTGCGGATGTGGGTGTCAGACTGTGAGTTCAACACCAAGGCATATGACGGCAGTCATTTCCATTTTAATGCCTTCCCTTTTGAACTTCAGAACATCAGCTGGCATTTAATTGACACAACTTGACAGCTCGCTTCTTTCATGCTCCGCACTGCGCGAAGTCTCTCAACCATCAAGAAGTGGACACTGCACTAACTCAAGCTGACAACAGGTTAATTCACGAGATTAACAATCCCTGGATGACACCTCGCATAGAACTGCTGATCCCTATGCCAACATTTTCTTTCCGTGTGTGTGTGTGTGTGTGATCTCGCACAAGCTGTCACTGGCAGTGGTTGTGTTTACATTTACTTCTTCTCAGAATGCCAGTGATGAAATATATATTTTTCATCCCATCGCAGACAAGGAGATTATCTCACCAGGTTTATAAAACAAACACATGGCAGATGAAGAGGAGGCATGCCTCTCAATGAGTGAGTGGCCCCTGCTATTTCCTTGTGATTCACCAGAGATTAGAGTGATTACAGTGTGACAGCTGTGTAATTACATGGGAAGCTCCCAACAAGTGAGTAGATGACATGTTTGAACAGCTGCAAACAGTGACATTGTCCCTCTGTCACAATGTGTATCATTCCCCGATTGTGCACATGAGACTGCATTCATTTGTGCTCTGGCTAGCATTTTAACGGACAGGTGATGTCTTGCGCAAGACTTTGTGCCACGAGAGGTTCCAGTGTAGGAAAGTGGTGGAGTGGTGGTGCGTGGGTACATCCCATCACAGTTGTTTTGATCAATTCGGAGTTAGATGCCTTGAAAAATCTCAGTTGCTAACATTTTATTGACATCATACACTGATAAGCCACAACACTTAAAGAACAGACCTATAAGGTAACGTTAATATCACTGATCAACTCGTTATAATGCAGTGTTCTGGGGAACCTTGTATCCTGGCATTCATGTAGAGGCCTTTACATGCACCAAATGGCAATGGCACTCCCTTGATGGCTGTAGTTCCCCAGCAGGACAATGCACATTGCCACACCGCAATTACTGCTCAAAAATGGCCCCAGGAGCAGGAAAGAAAGCTGAAGGGTCGACCAAATTCCCCAGATCCCAATTTGATCGAGCGTCTGAGGGATGCATTGGAACAAGTCTAATCCATGGACGCCACCTTGAATCGCACAGGCCTCAAAGGATCGACTGCCAATGCCTTGGTGGCAGACACCACGGGACACTCCCAGGGGATCTCTCTTCACGGCTCGAGTGGTCAGAGCCAAGTTCGATCCACAGCGGGGCTTCCACGGATTGGAATTGTTCCAGCATGTTCCACACATTCTTAGTTGGATTGGGGATCTGGGGAATTCGGAAGCCAAGTTGATGCCTTGACGTTTCTTTCCTGAGCAGTTTTTTGCAGTGTGGCGGGGCGTATTGTCCTGCTGGTGGCGCACTGACATGTGGGAGTGCCACTGTCATGAGGGGGTGTACCTGCGTTTGGGTGTGTCAAGTGGCATCCACGTGAATGTTAGGACCCATGGTTTCCCGGCAGAACATTGCATTGATCCGAGATTATTAATGTTAGACACTTTACCTGCTAGTGGTTTTAATGTAGTGGCTCATGAGTTTCAATGAAATGACTTGTGACCTCTGTGTTTACACCCAGATACCAAACTTTTGTTTTTCTTTAGGCCGCACAAGAAAGTCAAAGAAGTGATGAAATGTTAAAGCAACATGAGGTGAAAGCAGGCTGTTCCCTTCAGCTTTGCCGTGAAGCAACGCGGGCCCTCCCTCAATCCAGCTCACTACCGCGGTTATGAATATGATTATGTCTGCTTTTGGTTATTTTTGTGATTATGTTCACATGAAACGAGGTGTCTAAATAAGAATGAATTGAAATGGAAAGCAGTCTTGACTGCAATATGATACATTAATGATTCACTGAATTTGTGATCGAGGATTGCTTCGGCTAAATTTCCCCAGTTTCTTCCCTTCCTTCGCGTTCTGCATGTCAAGCAGAAATCGCTGACAGCAGGCCGCCTCTCTGGGCGTAGCTTTCAGGTTTTTATTTAACACGGTCACGGTACGAGGACATCCCTATGGATTTATAGCGCTGGTGCGGGATGTAGCAAACAATGGCAATAAACAAGAAAACAGAAAATGTGACTTGTTTTTAGAGGTGAAAGTGAGATGTGTAAATTTAATACGCACCTCCATGGACTCATTTTCAAGATCAGTTTAGTAACTCCTGCTGATTTCTGCCTTGTATCGATGTGCAGGATCTCCAGGTACAATTACTCTCATAATCAGACCCTCGAACAAATTTTCTGATATTAAATTATTTCTTAATATAGTTTAAAGATGATCATAACCCCACAATAATTTGGCAAGAGTTAATTGAAGAAGAAAATTAGGTCCATCTTGCAGTACGTTTAGGCTTTCAGCAAATTGAAATGCTACCTTCTGAAACAGAGCTTTAACAGTCCTTGACGGCATTTGACCAATCTTCTTGCCGCTTCTTAACTTTAAGAAATTATTATTTTCTCTCTTTTTTTTGTCAGTGCCATTTAATCCTTCGGAGGCTAAGGGTTCTATTTTAACCTGTTGTGTAACACAAGGCGCAACTTTGAACCATTGAAGCAGTATTTTTCTCCCCCGCCTGCATCTATTTGGCATTTTGGTGACTCACCATGAAAAGCAGCGCAGCGGGGGTGCATTGTTGGCACTTCACTACAATTCTGGTGTCAGTATTCACAGCATTTTGCAGCATGAGCTGCATGCCTTCTTGGTCCAGGTCAAATGGTCACCAAACAGGCAGCAACTGCGTTCTGTGCGATTTTCTTCACTTTAATTGCCGGAAACGCATTTACACAGAACCCACCAAAATAACACAAACCCTCTCCATGCATATTTAGCTTGTCAGTTTCATTCTCACAATACATTCATCAACTGGTAGACACATTGAAATGCATAGCAAAAATACAATTTCATAGCAATTATAGCAATAATGCTGGGAAGGCAAGGCAAAGAATTCATGTCTATTCTTATCAGCATCCCTCATTCTCTTTCCTGTTCAGCTGATCAACTCCTTTTATAGATATCTGAAGGTGACAGGTACGTTTTCCATCTGCAGTCCCTAATTTGAGTGACACACGTGGAGTTATGCATGCCAGATCCAGTGCGGTTGCCTTTATTAAATCACACACAGCCACAGCAGGCTGCTGCAGAACAAAGACGATAGCATCTGTGCCCTTACGCACATCAAAGTAGTCGCTTATATTGACACAGCCTGCAAGATTATGAAAAAATCAACAGGTGTGTGAGACATCTACAAGACACAATGGGCACTGAAGACTCCATAAAGTCAAAACAACTTACCGTCGCCAAGTCACTCCCATAAACAGCATTTACCCACTCATAGTTTAGCAGCCATAAATAGGCACAACAGGTCCATCAAACTTTGGATCGCTCTGTGTGCTAAAACACTGTCCACTTTAAACCAGAATCTACGGTGAGGCAGTACTTTGGCACAACGTTGCTTTGAGCTTAATGCAAACATCAGCTCGCTAACGTGCTAACATATCATTTTTCAGCAGGTATGAAGTTGACCTGTGTTTTAGCTTGCTGATATTTTCTCATTAGCACTTAACACAAAGAACAGCTGATGCTGAGGGGAATGTTGTTAGTTCTTTAGGTATTTAGTCATACATGGAAAGTATTTGACAAATTGAATTTTTTTATCTGATGCTGGCAGTAGATGAAAAGTCAGGGGATCAAAAATATTAAAATTCATATTCTGGGCGCCTTGACATTTCCCAGCAATCCACCCAATAATTAGAAATATTTCATTAACAACCAAAAATGCATCTGGCCGGTGGCACTAGAGAAAAAGTCAATGGATAACCAAAGTAATTAGAATTCCTCTTGGGAATAGATGACGGCCATGGATTTCGTGGCAATTCATCTAATACATTTTGAGATATTTTTAACTGGACCGAAGTAGCTGACTCACTGACTGACTGACTGACTGACAGACAGACGGTGCCATTCTTGGAGCCACGCCGCTAATGAAATGTTCTCGGTAAAATCTTGTGCTGACATATGTAGATTTGGGAAGCTGTACATTTGCGATTGCGACTCTGAATGTCCTCAAACAACCAAAGATTAGCTGATCTGGACTTTTTGTTCCAATAGAGGATTTTCTGCTGCTGTTTGTTTAAATCTAACACTTCTCTCACTTGTTCGATCCATCTGTCTTTATTTATCACACGCATTGCCACTGACTTCTCAGTCTGGATCTGTCGTCTTACAGACTGCGATCGCTTTATGCCCACAATCTGTCGGGCCACGTTGTGACAAACATGATGGCTAATGTCTACTGTCTGTTTCGGGGTGGTTTCCTGTGTGTCTGTGTATGTAATAAAGGCTAACACATTTGTTCTTATTGGCCTCCCTAATGGAGAAGCGTAGCCGAAAATATGAAAGTCTGTCAAAACAACAGCAGAAAAAGATCCTTCTTCCCTGTCGCACACTGCCTTCGCCAATCCCCCTCTGCCACATCAGTGCTAAGCTGTCTCTTGTGAACCCTCTCGCACAGCACAACCCCCGCTATCACTTCTCTTTGGCAGTCATTTCGTCTTTTGAGCAGGAGATGGGCAATTGCCATGATGAACCTGTTGTCATCCGGAACAGACGAAAGTGTTTGCTGGCTGTGGGGCGTTCAAAGATAAACATCCTGTTGTCTTCATCCTGTCTCGGGTGTCACAGAATGGAAACAAATTATCATTTTGCAAATGTAAAAGGTGTTTATGTAAAATAGATGCAATCATGCCCCGCTGTTTCTGGGTCTGTCTTTGTTAGTCAGACATCTGAAGGATAAAACTATGTTCACTCGCAGCTTTCTATAAGTAGTCTCACTGTGGGTATAAGCGTGCAATTGCGCAACTATGTCGATCAGCATTCTCAATCTATACAGGAAACAACCCTAATCTGGCCGCTAACTATATAACTATGTATCGAAATGAAAAGAAGGGATTTTGTATCATTCTCATAACTGCGTTTGGATGATACGTGGGGGCCAACACCAATTAGTATCCCATTTGGAAAAATCAGTCATTAGCTATCACTCTATCTGAAGTGTGTCCGTTTACTTTTTTGTAAATATGTTGGGTGTTAGTCTGCTTGTCCATACATCTCCCACAGACTACAATAGAGCTGGCACTGGCGCCAGAAATGTTGAAATGATGATGAACATTGTGCTGTTATTTAGTTTTATGTCCTTTTGCATTAAGCAGTAAATACAAAATACAGCTGACACTGATCTGAATGTCATTCATTTTAGCATGAATGAAAATATTTGACAAATTGAATTTTTTTATCGGATTATGGCCGTAGATGAAACGTAAGGGGATCTGGGGGCCTTGAAATTTCCCAGCAATCCTCTCAATAGTCTTGAGATTTTTCATTAACAATCAAAAATGCGTCTGGCTGGTGGCACTTAAGATAAAGTCCAAGGATAACCAAAATAATTAGAATTTCTCTTTGGAAAGTGTGGATGGCCTCGGATTTCATGACAACTCATCTAATACATTTTGAGATATTTTTTATCTGGACTGAAGTAGTGGGTTGTCTGACAGTCAGCCCACTTCAGACCACCTTAGATGATTGTGATTGGTTTAAAGATATAAAACCATCCACAGTGCTTCTTTTTTTCTTCTCCCTTGCCCAAAATTGGTGCTGCCAGACCTTTTTCCAGCACTGACAAAGCTCTTTGGAGACAACTCTGGCAATGTGAGACTTCTAGATAATGTAGTAACGACTACTTTCTTTATAAGTTGAAAGAGATTGGTACTTTGACATTATGTGGATTGGTTGGTTTACTGAGAAACATCCTTTTAAAAGTCTCTCTAAAGCGCCACGGCGCTGACAACAAAAACATGGAAAAAAAGAAGTTATTAAAGAATGTAACTTCTTAATTTGAATAAAAAGATTCAGGTAGAGCTAGCTCCGAGGTCGATTTAATACAAAATAAAAAATACAGTCTCTCAGAGAATGCTGTAAGTGCTTAGGTGGTGCTCGATGTGAAGCTGCTGTATGATGTAACTCCGGCTCAATTCACTGTTTCTGCTGAGGCAATGGATGGAACCAGAACCGCGAGAGGTAGATGAGAAGCCATCACTGGCCACTAGAGCAAAGCAGAAAACTTGATAACGCCGATATGCCCCTTCAAACAAGAAGCCATAGTTCCTGAGAGCAGTTTCAAAATCACACACACACACACACACACACACACAAAGCTGTTTTTACGTTTGTTGTCCCCTCAGGATCCTGAACCATTCAGCTCCACTGAAAATGTGTTTTGATGTATTTTGAAGCAGCGTTAATTTATTTTTGTTCACTACATGAAATATGAATTGTGTGTATGTGTTTGAAGTCTGCTTGGGACGATGTTCCGTGTGCTTTCGATCTTTTTTAGTGCCTGTTTGTATCTGCGCACAGCTTTAGTGCTACAGGGATCAGAGGGCAAGGGTCTCCAGTGGCGTCCATGAAGGCGCAATGTGCACTTTTCATAATGAATGGGACCCGTGCTGCTTGTAACGCTTACATGCGTGTGTTTGTGTATGAATAGTTGGTTTAATTGTATGGGAGTCTCCCAGTGTGTTTGCATCAATACTGTATTTCCATCCTGTGTGTGTGTGTGTGTGTGTGTGTGTGTGCGCTGCAGCGAGCAGAAGCAGGACCACTGGGCTGGGGCTGTGCTGCTACAGTGGTAATGAGCTGCCTGGTGCCTCAGCATTTCTGATGAAGCCTTCCCTGTGATCACTTCTCTATCTAATCCCTGTCGGCCAGGTTCCTAGCAGCCTGCCTCCCATTAGTACAGCCGCTATCTAATGCACGCCGAGGAACTCTCACATTAACCCTCTCCTCTCCGGATTAATAAAAAGCGTCTCTCCCACACTGGGGCTTTGCATGCATTTCCATGCTAACAAACCTGTTGTAAAACATGACGCGCATTTCGCACCGACTAATGAGTTCTACGTACGATACAGCGGGCGACAAAGAAGAGGCGCATGGATGGATGGATGGTGTTTTTTCTCCTACCGGCTCTGATTTCATGGGTGTGTAAGATCAGATCTTATGGTGATGTGGATTAACTTGTGCTCTCTCCTGCTGCGTTGCGTCTCTCAGGGCCTCTGCAAAGGCCCATCCGTATGCCACAGTATCCGCGGATCCCTGTGTCCTTTCTCGCGGGCTGAATTATTCATGTACCAAAGCCACTGCTCATATCTGTGGAGGCAGCAGCTTCCCTGCGTTATGAGCCTGCAGTAATGTGACTTTATAGGGACCAAAGCTCCCTTTACCCGACCAGCCAATCCCACATTCTTTACTCTCTGCCTGAGACTCTCTGGTGTCTCCCTCCCCCTTTACCTCTCTGTTCCATTTTTCAATCCCTTCCTCTATCCCCCCCCTCTCTCTCTGTCTCCGTCAACTGTGTCCTTCTCCCACTCTCTAACTTTATAAGGACAGACACTTTATACCTTTTGCTTACAGGTTTTTTTTTCTCCCCCTCTAATATATCAATCCCCTTTTTTCTTCCCCTACAGCCGCTGGCAGTCAAACAAAAGCCCTCTCCCACATATCTTTGAAGCCCTTTCTCCACCTCAATCTTTTCTACCACACACTCCCTGTTCTAACCCTTTCTGTATGTCAGCCTCCTTACTTCTCTCTAAGCAGTCAGTGTTCATCCTAAGAAAAAAGGCTGGCCTGCCAGTCGGGCTGCAGAATTAATCAAAGTATTATCGCAATATGGCCAAGTGCAATATCCAGATCGTTTAGTTGTTTGCAGGTGTGTGTGTTTTTTTTAAATGTGTAGCAAGGATACACAATGATATTGCCGTGTCAGCCGATTACAATGTTTTTTGTTGCTCATAGCAAAGTGCAGCACAGATTGAGTCTAGTTTTCAGTTTCGTTTTTTTTAAATATTTGCTCTTTTAACGATTGTTGCCACAAACTGGGCTCGTTTTTGAGCAGCAGTCTGTAAGGCATATTTATTCATTTATGCCCATTTATTCAACAGTGTGAAAAGAGTACACAAGGTCTATTTATATTCTCTCAGTTGGCCTTAATTGCTGTACAGTTGTACAATCCACTTTCTTTCACATGATCCCTGTGGACAGAGATTACATTTATTTACTTCTTTTGAAACTTATTAAATAGGTCAAATTTGCCCTTGTTGTGTTTTTTTTTGTGAGGACTGTTTTAGAGAGATCATCATCGAAGCCTGTTAATGTCAAATTAATTAACGATCAGTTTGAAAATGTTACATCAACATAACTAAAGACCATCTTGGGGTGGGATCATACATGCCACAACACACCCATCTTCAAACTTGGTCTTCATTTTTATCTCAACTGCACAACCTGTATAGTTTTCTGACTGCATCGTGCATGGTTGTGATGCTAGTCTGTGACAAAATCTGTCCACAGACAGACTGACAGACAAGGCGAAAACAATACCAGCTAGGCTAGAGTTGACTGGAATGATTGGAAATAGGATTCAGTGATCCACAACTTAAAACATATGTGGGGCCAAAGGCATCATGGCCCCTTCTCCCTACTTCCAGGACCTTTGCTTCGATTGTGGCCATTTTTGAACTCAGCCTTCATTTAGATCTCAACCCTCCGCGCACAGACAGATAGACAGACATATAAACAGACTGTTGCAGATTAGGTTTGTGTTGATCCCTCATCCCCAGCATTGCTCTCCTGCACCTTGTTGGACTCAAGATGGACAGTTGTTAAAATGCGATCACAACTGATGCAGCAGAACCAGAGATATAATCTTTTTTTAGGGCTGCAACTAATAGTTATTGTTCAGTTAGTAAATGCTGTTGGTCTCCAAATAGTAAAAAATAAGGATTAAATGCCCAACCTCTCAGACATAAAGGTGAAGTCCTCCTTTTGTCAGACCACAACTCTCAAACCCAAAGATACTCGTTTCACAGTCACGTAAAACGAACAATGCACGGGAGACTCTTTAACTGTTTCCGTTTGAAAATCATTGAAATCAATCATCAAAAAAGTTGCAAAATAGTTCTTTGTCAGAAACATCCAAGATTTTTTCATTTTGCTTGAGGCTGTTCAGCAGACTTCACACGGCTCCTTCAGGGGCCACAAAAGGCTTTATACACTTTTTTTCTTAACACATGCCGTAGTCGACCCAAAGACCTGTAAACAGATTGTGTTCCCCTTTTAATAACTATAACCTATTTCAAGATGAACACGGTGCAGTTTATGGAGCTGGCAACGTTGTGCCTCACAGAGAAAACTAATTGAAATGTAGCTTTAACAAATACTTGTCCTAACAGTTTGCTGAACTAATGTTTTACCTTTGTAGTTGCACAAAGTAACATATTTGCCTTATCAGTTGAATTTGTGAAAGCGTCCTTGTCTTCAGAAGTAGATTTTCCTCTAATATACAGTATCTCCTCAATGCAGTGCTTTTCAGGAGCTGACTATCTGATCTCGGATGTTGGAACAACCAAACAACAATATCATAAGTTTGACGACAAAATTAAGGCAATAAATTCTTCTGCGATGTGATCTCTTTCAGTTCTTGCTCCCTGGGAGATGCTGTAAAAAATTAAAAGGGCACAATTTATATTTCATGAGCTAATATGTAGAGGTGACACATAAGTTAGTGATTGTCCCAGACATGTCGTCATTCATGGGGAAAAACATATGAGCTGTTGCTAATGGTGTCTGTTTCCCACACATGTGCTGCTCTTTCAGGGCATTTCCTTAATCTAAATGACATTTCAACAATTGTCATTTTCTGTATTCAACTTTAACCTACACCCTTAATATACGGTAAAACTCAAATGAAAAGACATGAAGATATTCACTGAGCCGTATTAGAAATAAAAAAAACAGTCTTAGGAAAATCAATAGGCTCGTGTAATAAAAACATGAAAGGAAATAAAAGTGCAAAATGCTTTTTTATATCCTATTTTTATTAAGCCGATAAAACAGTTCAAGAGAGTAGAGGGAGCGAAAATAGGATGATGTGTCTTTATTTCAGTATTGGCGCCCTTGGCTTTCCCTTTGCAGATTCTATGTCTTGTAGCTTGATTTTAACGTCGTTAAGGTTTGATTTCTTTGTATTAGCTCTTTGGGAATTTCGCGAGTCATAGAAATGTCTCGGCTCCATTTACCACATTGTGACACGCAGAGCGAGGGGTCCCTCAGAAATAATTAGTTTGTTACACGCTGTCAGGGCAAGTAATGCAAATCATGGTCCAACATCTTGTTATGTGTTAATCTATCGATCCAGTCAGGGAGGATATCATCTAATTTACTAATGGAGGCTGATTGAACAGTACACCTCAGAGGAGAGCAAATGTGAGCGAGCAGGAGATACAAAAAGAGACCAGAGCTCTACACTCAGCCAGCTGGACAATTTTTTTTTTTCTTTTTTTCTCCTACCAGGTTATCTGAACAGCTTGCTAATAGAAATTCTTTTTTCCCTCACATATTGGAAAGATATTCATCACGCTTCTTTCAGTGAGCTGATGCAGTAATGCATTTTGGACAGACCAATTCTCCTGGAAGCTTAGCAAGAATAATATGTTCTTCTCGATTATTTTTTCCCCCCCATTTTTTTAGATGTAAGGTGGTGAAGTTTTTGTGCCATGACTCGCTGCCTTTTGGGGTCAAAATTTCAAACAACAGCGGCGCTTCTGTTGCTCTGTGCAGATGCTACAAATGCTGAGGAGTCACAGAGTTTTGTAATTGTGGAAAGACCTGCCAAGTATCATCGCCAAGCTTTAATATCAGTCCCAGTGGTAGTTTCAACACAAGATGATGTGTCAGACATACTGGTGGACTGATTTCAAACTGTAAAACTGTACTGTATTTTATTGCTTTTGAGACGGGACAAGATACTTTTCCTCTGAGAGATTCAAAGACTTTGAGACGGTGAAGACGGCGTTCATGGTTTGCTGTAACAGGGCAAATTACAGCGTGTTGTTAAAGGAGTTCACTTCTGCAGAGAGCAATTTATAGATGTAAATACTTCATGAAACATAATGTAGTATTGAATCAACCTGTGTTTTATTCTTGACAATGGGAGCGAGGCAAGCAACAAAACTCACTCGCCAGAACAGTGGACAGAGTCTAAATCCTGCTGTAGGTGGAGAAGGATGTTGCTTGTGTGTTGGCATCAGAATAGGATCTGGATGCAACGTACTTCAGGTGCAGCTAATTGGGTTTATAAAGACCATGCTATTCGGTAATTGAGTCCCGTGTGGGTAAGCGAGGCGAGTGGTTGTATTCGCTTACTCGAGAAGAATGGTGTGAACCAGGAGGGAGTTCCATATCAGCTTTTAATCTGATAGGATAATGGAGGAAAGTGGGATAATATTAATGGAGAGATTAGAGGAGGAAACGATGATTGACAAAGAAGTGTGAACTCTGTGTTTCCCACAGGTTGACAAATTAATTTTGATGGTTGCAAATGGGATGTGTGACAATGCGGTGTGTGACTGTACTGTGATGGGCTGAATAATCATAAACTAGTCAAACAGAGGTTTATGAATGATTATCTTTGGCCTATAAGGTGCTGCACACATGGACAATTGTGAGAATTGTTCAAATGATTTTCTGGTTGTTCAGGAATTGTTCATTTCTAGTTTTTCTCATTTTTTATACTTTTAAGATTAAACTAAACAACGTTAGATGCATTAAAAAACTTCCCAAGCAGTAGTAGTAGTAGTAGTAGAGGCTGGTACACGGGTCATACAGTGGCTCCTACCAACAGCTTCTGCTTAAGGTTGACTGCTTTCTTGCATGTGTATGAGCTGATGTTGTGAATTAATCAGCACATCTTGAATCTGCCAACTTCGACCAGGGTGGTGGACTGCGTGCATCATATAATGACAATTGCGCATCTTGATCAATAAAAAGGGAAAAGTTTGCAATTTGCTATAGTAGTTTCTATGTTCCGTTTTATTGGTCACGCGACGGTTACTTCAGTGAATAGAGAAAATACCCTGAATGACTAGTTTCTATTCACAAAAAGAAGGATTTGGATCCTACGATTAAACACACTACAGTTAACTTTTAACTGGTCTCAATGTAATACTAATCCCTCTATATGGCCTACAGTATATAAGCAGATGAGGCTATCTGCGAGAAGACTGGGTATTTCATTATTCTGTTGGGTATATTATATACACTATATTTAATAAAGATGAGCCTATAAAATATTAATCTCTAAAGCAAGAACTAACTACAGCTGTAAAGTAGAAATGTCCAGGAAGAGTGAAGCAGAACTAAGTGGACTACTCATGCAAAGTACCGGTACCTCTAAACTGTAGTTCAGTCCAAAGCTTAAGCAAATCCAGTGTGTTGTTTTTCACCACTGTGAGTATAGATGATAATAAACAATTGTGAATTTGCAATACGTTGCAAACAAATGTGGCAAACTGGTGCTGGTGTGTGTGTGTGTGTGTGTGTGTGTACCTGTGTGTAATGTGAGTGAAAAAAAGAATTTCCCAATTTGGGATTAAAATAGTGTATAAAATAAAAAAAAAAATGAAATGTAGCCTGAGTGGTGCCCTCAATG
>OMLP01028885.1:17270-27701 GCA_900302685.1 Spondyliosoma cantharus | reverse complement strand
TCAGTCCAAAGCTTAAGCAAATCCAGTGTGTTGTTTTTCACCACTGTGAGTATAGATGATAATAAACAATTGTGAATTAGCAATACGTTGCAAACAAATGTGGCAAACTGGTGCTGGTGTGTGTGTGTGTGTGTGTGTGTGTGTGTATTATGCCCCGGCTTGTAATTGGCCATTCCCACTATCACACCCTCTTTTAGACAAGTGGCATGAACAGAAACACGCACACACACACTTGACCTCCATCCCAAACCTCAGCCTCCAAGGGTGAAAAATTGTGCCTGCTGAAGAGTGAGAGACACTTTTGAGGGACCTATACAGCTGCTGGTCGCAGCCTGACACACCCTTATCCAATTTATCAGTTTAATGCGGCTGGTATTAAAGGACTATATAAATAAGAAAGGGGTTGACTATAGTGATAAACCCACAGAGCAATATCATCGGACTCTGCGGTCCCCCTCCTCACTCTGAAGCTTTATAGCGTTATTGTTTCGGTTTTACGGCCGGCAACTTCCCTGGTTTGGTTTACTCGCACTGCTCTCCTCGGCGCCGCAGATGGGACCAAACTACAGACATAGTTAGCGACTAGCTGATGAACATAGTGAAGCATTTTGCAGCTAGATATCCCTTGCAGGAAATGATGCACGCCACGCAAGAGCAATAATAAGATGGAAATTAACATTCATCTTTAATTCGATTACAAAAAAATGGTCGAAGCAAAATCTCTGCCTCGAGGCTTCGTTTAATTCCTATCACCCGCGTTATGTGGCCTGCTTAGCTAGTTATTGCGGACACACACCACTACGTTCAGAATTGAGTGGGCGCGATGGCGGAGAGCCAAGAAACCGTCTGTAAAAGACAGAGAATGTCCAAAGTTTGGGATCATTTCACAATTAAAAAAGAAGATAACAAAGTGCAACGTGTCTACTGCAAGACAGAACTGGCGTACCACAACAACACGTCAACAATGACTCAACAGCTGAACTGAAAGCATCCAGTTTGCCAAGCGTCGCCGACACAAGCTAACGTAAACATCGATGTAAGCTGATTCAACGTAGCCTACCGTCGGCAGTTAGAGCGTATGGTATTTGTAGAGGCTGTAGCCTGATGTTAGTATGACTAGATATCATGTTAAGATGTGGAAACTAATTTGTGTTAAATTGCAAGAGAGTAATAGCCAAATAACTCCTTTCCCGACACAGCTCATCTCTCTCACTCTCCCTCATGCACGTGTGCACACACTAACAAACACACACCCTTACTCCCAGTGTCAGGAATAGTTGGAATAAATACCCGTATGTTTTTTTCAGGAATAAAAGCCAATTGCTTGGTCTATTTAACAGGCCTGTCATTTTTGGTATTGTTTAATAATGCAAAATAATTTTTTATTAGATTACTTTATTAATCGATGGGATAATCGGTAGAATACTCAATTCTACAAATATTGAATAGCTGCAGCCCTAGTTATGTTATGTTTCCAGCTCGTTGAGTCAGCCCTCATGTGGCTGGAAAATCACTGAATGCAGGTTTTTTTTGCACCTAACAAAATCTCAAATCTTCTTTCAGATAAGATGCAAGTTGATTCCAGAAAACAAATGCAATGCCAAGCCCACCAACTATTGCATGCACTTTCGAGCTGCTCTTGTCTATGAACATTTTCCAACCAAAGCCCCTGAGTGACGCTCTTTCCTTTTATGTCTGCTGGAGCTCTGCTGGCAGCTTCATCTGCACTCGTTTCACTTCCTCTTTTCTTCCCCTCTGTTCGTATCTGAGTGTTTAGGAGGCATGCACTGCCATCCCTGCTCTGTCCAGACATCCTGACCCTCCTTACTGCTGTGTGGCACAGCGCTCCTCGTTGGCTCGTTGTCTGCAAATGCCAGAGCCGTTTTGTGCCTTAGGGAGTATGCAGAGATCAAATGGCCACAATTCAGTGTTGTGAACCACAGAAGAAGGAGAATGTCAGCAGAGGTCTCCCCAGAGCACACTGTGTGCCAGGATGAAGAGGCTTGCTGATCACTGACTGATAGAGGTCTCGAGGATAACACCTGTGCTTTTCTCATTGATATTGGCGGTGTCCCACTGACAGCTAGACTTTGTTGGGGACGTGCTGTTGTGATTTGCCCGTCCTATTTTTCAGGTTTTTCAGTAAGAAATTGTTGCAGGGGTGTGGCGTACTATTACCCTGCTTACATTCTTTGAAATAACACCAGTCTAGTTTTGAAATAAAAGCTGAGACGTGCATTATTTTAAAGTAAGTCTCCCACCTAAAGCACATGTGTAAACAGCCATCATAAAGCCACACGGCACTAATGATTTACAAAAAAAAAAAGAAAAAAAGCTGAGACATCTTTTAATGTGTTGTTTGCATGCATGAAGGGTTGTACTAAAAGAAGCTATTTGCATTTGATTAACCATGAATACACATGGGCCAGAGAAGAACAAAGAAGCAGCGACATGAATTTTGGAATCCAGCCCCTGATGGGTCGGTGCCTGTATGAAGCTGAAATTTTATGCTTGCATAATGACACTTACAGCACCATGTTCACAGAGATGAATATAGCCCCACTGCTTCCAAATCATTTCCGTTGCCATGGGGATTAAAGCTTTTTGCACACTTCAGTGAGAGTGGCCATACTAAATGCTTACACAAGATACTGTTGTTGTTACATAAGAAACACAAACACTTTGCAAGGCTAGCCTGTTTTAGGTGTTGATAAGCCATCGTCTCTGAGTGCATCGGTACGTGGGCGGCGTGCAAACCAACCTTGTGCAGGAGCCGATCAAATCTGCACTGTCAGCACACGTGGGACTTCCTGGACGGGCAAAGCTGCCTCCCTGATTGGCTGTCAGTCAGCGTCAGTCACTCAGAGCCCAGCCATCAGTCATATGGAACGCACACATACAAAGAAATGAATCGGGCTTCGGAGAAGCCGAATTATTTGCAAGTAAATTGCAAAACTCTCATTCAGATAGAATTACCCCCGGGAATGGATTGGGAACGGTTGCCTGAGCGCACAACTGTTCCGCAGCAGCAGTTTACTTGTTGAAATGTGAGATGCTCATTAGGCCTAGGATTCCCTGATGAGACAGTTTAATTACATGCCATTGGGACTTGTGCAAGTGGTAGAGCTGCCATTACAACTTTTATTAGCACTGTGAACCAGCAAAACACCAGTTCTTTATAATGTCATTGTTTTCATGGGCTTGAACAGTCTGTACAACAAGTGTGGGTCATAGAAGGTGTACACATATAGTATGTATGGCTTTTATTTTGGGAAGCTAATGCTTTTATTTTGTGAAGTTGATGCACTCGTGCTGTAAACCTTGTGTCTATAAAGCAAGGGGAAAACAGCTTGAATTCAGCGATACAGAGCAGAGAAAAGGTGTCAGTTCAGCTGAGGATTTACTTGCTTGTGTTTATTCTGTACTGTGTGCACATCTGTGGCTCTCTAATGGAGTTAATGGTTAACAACAGAAACACTTGACAAGTGTTTGCAAGCTGATCTCAGGCGCAACAGGCACTCTGGCAGGGCCGAGTGACCACCCAGAGTGCACTGTCCTTCTTCCTTCTACAACAAATTTACCTCTTACGTTGCCTCTTGCATCCTTCAGTGTGAACCTTGAAGTCGTACCTCTGAGCCAAGAACCCTGCTGGTTCAACCAACAGATCATTTCCAGGAGACATTCGTTCTCATTTCCTACCTCTGTGGAGCCTTTTGTTTCCCTGTGGCCCAGTGGTCTCTTTAGCATGCAGATGTGATTAGCTAATGCCATCGCCCAGCAGGGCTGATTCAGACCGTTGCTCTCTGCTGGAGTTGCTTAGGCATTGCAATCCTGGGAAAATCAAATTATAGAGCCATTAATTTGTCTAGGTAATCCAGCCTGTCTGCTGCTGTGGAGAAGTAATCTCCCAGGACTGCGTTCATCAAGTGTGAGATGCCAGCAGAAGTGAAGCATTATCTAATTACCAGGAGAGGACTGAGGGAGGAATTACACCTGGCCTGAATCACCTAGCTTCAATGCTAAAGCAATGGCGACATGTAGACGTTGATTCTCAAGTATAATCTTCTCTGATTACCTGTTAAAGAAAGGTCCTGAAACCTTAAAGCAATTAAATTCTACTCATTGTTTCTGACTTGTTGCTGTACGTGATTGATGTTTCCACTGAAGGAACGTCGCACTCGCAAACATCCATGAATGTCTTCTGTAAACACAATTCGACAAAAGTGTGGTGCTGGCAAAGCAAAAGTCTTCGAGTGTGACAGTGTTTCCAGGAAACCAATGTATATTCACGACTTGAACCTATTAGAAAGGCTACAAACCTCCATGTCAGCAAACCCTGGCAAGGTGACCGCCCGGTATTTGCCCATTTAGCTGATTTGCACTGTAGAAAGGGCACAAAGAGGAGTTACAAGCATTTTGTTGCACAGCTCATTGATATAAGGGGACCTTTTGAGAGTTCATTCATCTATTGTTTGAGTGAAACTTCCAATAGTTCATACTAAAAATTATCAGAAAGGAAGCTGCAAAATGACATGGTCATAAAGGTTGAAGTAGAAGGTGTTCCTGTTAATTAGAGCAAAGTAATCACTGAAAAAAAAGAAAGCAGCATCAGTAATCAGATAAGACCATTTTTCAGGCTGGGCTGGCTTCAAAGGTAGATTCCAGTTCTATTATTATAACTTCGGCAATCATTCCTTTTGGTTATAATATGGGCGTGCTCACCAAGTTAATTGCTAAGATCTTTGAATATTTCTACGCTCCTGAAATGAAGTTTGGGCGAGAAATAGGGAGCAGATAGGTTTAAACAAACCCCCGGGTTAGCCAAAATTATTTTGGAAGAGGAACAAAGGCAAACGGTGAAATTACACTCCACACTGCACATTGAATAGCATCCACTTTTACATCTTAAAGTTCTGGTTCCACTCTGCACACAGTATTCCTGTCCAGTGAGGGATTATTACCGACATTTTGGGTACAGTCACCTTAGTCGGCGCTAACTCCGGCCAGCTGAGCGTTTGTGCTTGAGCTAAATTTGTAAAAATGTCCTCATGTTCCCAGATCTTCGTGATTACCTAGATGTACAAATGCATTATGATGCCACAACTTAAAATATCTGCCCAAAGCAATCCTAGATCTGATAACAGTTTTGGCAGAACACTTGATAAAGATATCACAGAAAGGACAATGTGATCAAGTGCAATGCCTAAATCACTGAAGCTGCAATGTTTCGATAAAGGTTAAATGTGTGAGACAACGGCAGAATGATGAAGTACTATAGAACTCTGGCCCACAAATCTTGTCCTTCAGATGTAAGAAAACATTGTTTGTTTTGCACAGACTCCAAGTGTCCTGATTTTAATAGTTTTCCAGTGAAACTTTTTGTTACCAGCTCTTTTATGGGCTCACTTGTTGTTTGTTTTCATTTGCCAGATATGTCTGGTCACCCTCATGTGCAGACAGATTTCCTTGAGATTATTGTCTGGGCACGCTTCCTGCCCGTCTTCAGAGACACATTTTAATGTGTTGTTTAGATGCAGATTGAGAACCTTTCTGACCGTTTTTCCCTGCTTGAAAACAGACCGGGAACTGCCTGAACTTGCAGATGTCACTCAGCGATCGTCACACATGTCTTTGCTCTGATTGATGATTGATTGTTGGTCATGTTTTGTTGCTTTGATTGGTTGCGGGTCATGCTATCCAACTGCGTACAGAGGCATTTTGGTCTATGTCTAAAATGAACTCAGCGGGATCAGACTGCTACACACTTGCAAATTAGTCTTCCAGTGCCCTCTGAGTGCTCTCTACTTCTCTTATATAAAATTGGTGTAGCACACTGTGTTGAACTGTGTGGGATGGCTGTAGTGCTACAGAAACAACCTGCCTTGAAAAAACAAAAAAAACAAAATTCACACATTAAAAGTGTGTTAACAGGTCTTGTGGAGCACTGCTGCACATATGAAAAAGTAGTATAAAGCCTTTTGTGGCCCCAGAGGAATCTTCATGTAATCTAATAAATGTCCTGCAGTGATATCACTCAGTGACTAAGTGGCATTGTGGGTAATGTAGGTGCCGGGCTTTGAAAAACAATCCACCGGTCTAGGATTACGCTACTATATCACTGTTGGTCTCATTATGGACAGTTTAAAGAAAATATTAAAATTGATACAGTGTTACCAGAGATATTGCCTTTTTTATTCTTCATTTTGGTGCCTACACTACCCACAATGCAACTTGGACACTAATCTACATTACTGGAAGCAATTTATCAGATTTTGTGCAGTTTCCTCTGGAAGCACAAAAGGTTTTTATACTACTTCTTCACATATGCAGTAGTTTTCCCCAAGACCTGTTAACACACTTTAATGTGTAACATTGCTGGATTCACTGATAGTAGACACACTTTTTCACACTGAAATTTGGCATAGATGAAGGAACTGTATTTAATTGATGGGTGATATTCAATCTGCTTAATAATATTGATATTAGCCCCAAACCTGATCCGGTAGATTTTTACTATGTCATTATAACTCATAAAAATGACGAAACCATAATTTTCTGTTAAGTGCAGTTTTAAAAGTTCAAATTGCAACTTACAAAAAAACCTCAGCCGGGCTGATGCTTGTAAACTAGCACGTTCTTGAACCATCACACTCAGGTTAATGACACCCCACTGCCTTCTTGTCTGTATTCAGAGTTTGAACACGACTTTTTCTTTGAACCTTACGCACCTAGCTGAAGGGTTAGTGTCATTAATGGATGATCGGAATAAGCTCCCTCCACAATTAGCTTGATCTGCATTTGGTGCGCATGATCAGCCAAACACACCGTGATTATTTCCAACCTCCTAATGACGTTGCAGGTCTTTTCTGTTTGCCTTTTTAACTCTACAAATGTATTTATTAACTTTTCTCATTCTGCTGGGAGTAGAGGCCACGAAATTTACATGACGAGACCCGAAAGGCTCAAAATACATAGATATGTTTATGATACTGCAGGTTTCTCTGATATACAACCTCGACTCTGTTTATATTTACTGTCATTGGATCTTTCCTTTACATTAAACCAAACAGATACCAGTTTCTGATTCAATTTTGTCTCTAGTGGAAATACAAACGAGCTGTGCTCCATGCTTTGGTCAAAAGGAAGTGGCCAGTGAAGTGATCCTGTGTAATGTAGAGAGAGAAGGCAAGAAGGGGATAATTAAAGAGTACATCAGCCTGTCTAGTGTATCTACGCCTCTCTCATTAGCAAACACGAATAGAGTTGAACATTGCTCAGAAAATATGATTTTGAAATATTAATTTTCTACATGATTAGATTTGAAACTGATGAGAGACGTAGAGCATAATTAGGCGATGATAATGTCAGCCTTTACAGTAGGACTGCAGTGAGAACGAGTGAGCAGAGGGAGAGGTAGAGCAGCCCGTCTCCGCTGTGATCATTTTTCATTTTGTCGGGGTTTTTTTTAAAGTCGTGATATTAGCAAATCACTCTGTGCTGAAAGACTTTGCTCTCACCCTGCTCTCATTTGTTGTTGTTTTTTTTTCCTTGCCGTGTCAAAGCGTTTTGCCAAACATCATCCGACTTTAAAAACGCTCTTCCTCCTCGCTTCCTCTTCAACTGTTCACAGTCAGCGCTCAGGGGTATCACTCTGTAATCACATTAGCAGATCATTTGTGACAGCTCTTTCACAACTGCAATGTGTTTAACTCCAAAAAGATCCCTTCTTGTTTTTAGCGCTGCGCCAGAAGGCGTCTTGAAGCAGACATTTTGCCAAAATAAAGACTTGGAGGAGACAGACCATAATGCACTTTTGTAATGTGAACGCAATCATCGCCGGTGTTTGTTTGCATGCGGTCGGATGTGTCTGCGCTAGAATGTGAGGGTGAATAGATGATAACGAGACATCATTATCACCAATCCGCTTCCTTTTGTATGAAACGTGGCCTCAATCCTCTGAGAGAGCGTTCCACCGTTTTTTAATTCACACAAGAGAGCTGGTGGAATAAAAACAGCTCCTTGCATGCGGAGGACGTAGCCCAAACCTTTGCAAATGCCATCTTCCCTGTGACTAAGTTTACTGCTGCTATTTGTGTCACAACAAACATCCCCTGGGTGTGGATGATTGACAAGTTGAGAGTGATAATTTGTCACATTCTGTCATTATTCCTTTATACCGACTCACTGTTTGTTCCGGAGGATGCTGCAAGACTGTCAGCTGGAACCGCCATGACACCTGACAGCGACACATAAGAAGATGTCATCCTTTCATATGAGCGAAAAGGTTTAAACTTTCCATTTAAGCCTCTTCCACACTGAAGAATAAATGTTTATGCCCTTGGATCGATTCATACTTTCTTCATTATCAGGATGGAGGGCGCTTGCTTGAAAAAGTCCGCTCTTTGCCTTACAGAGCGCTTCAGCTGAAGGTGACGTGTGGCATGCGATGCGTTGTGCGAAGACTCCTCTGACATGCACAAACAACACGGCGCATAAAGCGCCTTGCATCGACCACGGCCGCCTTCCCCGGCAGTCAGCTCTGTGCGGGGCTGTTTAGCAACTTGCGGCCATTGATCGCTTAAAGTGAGTACCCGCCACAATCGGCATCCTATGACACGGTTGAAGCGGGGGAGTGCAAGAGGTGCAATTAGCGGCTCCCAGGAGCACCGAGGGAGTGACAGACAATCAACATGGAGAGAGAGAGAAAGGAGTGTGGAGGGGGGGGGGGCAGAAATACAAAAGAGGGGAGGAGATGAAGGAGAGGTGTATATAAGAAGGAGGGAGGGTGAGGGAAAAAGACGGTCATTACCCAAATGGGTCGTTATGCCCCATCTATCCATCCCATGCTGCCATACCCCTTCGCCCACGCCACAGGAGTTTTAATTGGCCCGGTACACAGTGTTTGCTCAAGCACTCTGCAAGTTTGGAGAAGGGCTCTGTGGGGGAATGCGGTAAGCTCAGTCATCCTGGAAATATAAGATGGAAAAGAGTGGGTAGAGGGGTGAGGTCTATTTGTGCGCCAGTGTGTGCGTGCGGGCGTATGCATGTCTGCGTATGTTCTTGCGCTCCTGCAACTCATATCAACGTAGAGAATTTTATGTTCAGCCATGTGGATAATGAGCAGCTAGAGTTTTGGTGATTTCCTGTGTGGGCCACATTAAAGAGGAATCAGCAATCTTCAGGACTCATTATATTGCTGCTGTCACTGCATTAAAAGTACCGGTCACTAAACCTAAACTCTCCCCGCCAAGATGAAGCCCTCACTCGTCGTAGAGCTCCGCACCACCAGGATTTCCCTAGTGTTTCTAAGAGCTGATGCCGCGAGAAATAAGTTTTCAACTGAGCGTAACGGCTCAAATGCAAACTGTCCGGCATAAAGCTCCCGCGCTGATAGCTTCTTCATAAATCCCCTTTCTCAAAAACCATATGCCTTGTACCTCACGCAGCAAATGTTAATTTAGATCCCCTCGCAAGAGCTGAAGAGTTGACTTAGAAGTTGAACAGACTTCCTCGCCCCCCGGCTCTAGGTAAAAGCGAGGCTCCCAGTTAGAACCGCCGTGATGGAAAGATGGAGTGAAGTCTTGTCTCTTTCAATCTGATGAATACCCTCCGTGGGATTATCTCACCTGGCAAAGATGGAGAGTCCTTGGCCACAGGGCAAGTCTTTGCTTGTGGGTGTGACACTATTATAGCTACAGTGGGTGTATTATGCCAACTGCAAATGCCTGCGTTTTACTTTTGCGCTAGAAAGTGTAGATTAATTTCAGCAAGGTCCCAGCGTCTTTCACTTTGTCCACCACCGCATCTGAAGGCCAGAGGCGGCAGGCAAAGACATTGTTTTTTCATACACTGGTTCATTTTGAGTGTCTGAGTGTCTCTTTTTTGCTGGTGTGTTTTCATGCTGGTGAACAGAGAGTATTAATCAACAAGGAAAGTTCATGGTAATATCTGTTAGTCAGATCTTTTAAACTATTCTTCTGTGGTCTGAGTCCAAGTCTGGCCATATTCAGCACATTGTGCAGTTACAGTCTGAAATATTCAAGACTTGCCAGTGAAAGAGATGTTTTGGAACAATAAATACAATACATGTACTGCTGTTTTCCTCCAATGAAAGCATAGAAAGTCTGTTTATTTTATTTAAAGAGATACTTCAGGTTGTTTGAAGTGGGGTCATATAAAGTACATATCTATAGTCGGTCTGTTCTCTACTGTAATTGCCGATCAGTGCAGCCTCAGTTTGGAGAAGCAGAGAGCCGCTCCAGCCCAGACGCTCAGCTTTGTACTGCAGTGAACAATAGTTTTTATATAAATTGGCAGCAAGGAGTAGGCAAGAGAAGCCATGTTCAGAAGAACTGTTCATGTTCAGAAGAACCCATTCAAGTTAAAGAACTGCTAATAATGACGTTTGAGAAGATTGGATTTTTTTAACAA
>OMLP01028883.1:2003-17843 GCA_900302685.1 Spondyliosoma cantharus | reverse complement strand
GGAGACGGTGCAAGGGGGGAGGGGGCCGGAGAGACAAGATTGAAGAGCCGAGATAAACTCAGCCGGGGTCGCTCTCTTCAGCGCCTCCTTTTTCTCCTCTTCTTCTTTGTAACTCTGTTTTTTTTTTTTGCATCCTCCTCATTTGTATTTCCTCCCTCTCCCCCCCCCCCTCTCTCTCTTTCTCTCTCTCTCTGAGTGTGACCTAGTTTGATCCTGAATGGTTCGGGGGCTGTCTGTCTCTGAGATAAACTCATTTGCTCTGGATCATTTAGAGAGCAATGCCATTTCACTCCTCCCACCACCACCTCCGCCCCCACCCATCCGCTCTCTCTACCCTCGATGTTATTTGGGGAAGCAGGCAACAGAACGTGTCTGCATGTGTACAAGAGTGTGTGTGTGTGTGTGTGTGTTCTTTAATCTGTTAAGTGGGTAGAGACATATGGGGAGACACACACACACACACACACACAGAGAGCTGTCAGAAAATGAAAGGGGATCTCTGGCTTCAGATAAGCTTGTGAAGTGTTGCATATCCAAAGATATCTGTCACACAAACAAAGAGAGCACTGATCGGCAGATTTATTCAAAAAGGTCACGCTGAGCTCCGGCTTGTGTGCGTGTGTGTGCGATGGGACTGTAAAGATCCCATCAGACCTGCTTCTCCGGTTAGCGATGGGCCGAGGTGCACGTCATGTGTACTTTCTGTCTCCGCAGGCTGCTCAGAGCCGCCACGTACCGTAGCCACACAGCCGCGGGGTTCGGGGAGCTCCCGTCTGGTCTCGGAAGGCTAATTACACTGAGTGCACAGTGATGGAGCCGGCCTGATTTATTTATGATTCTTCCGCTGTCCCGCTTGTTCTCGTCAGCCGAGTCATCATCCGGCGCCCCCGATCGGCGAATCGTTTCTGATCCCCGTCCTTCCTCCTCCCACATATTCTTTTGTTTCAAGAATGGCTCTCCGAACATTAAGAGGACCGCCGAGCTCTCTCTTTGCACATACTTGTACACAGCCGCTCTTCAATCAGCCTCGGGGACTCAGTCTGGAGGTCGATCGATGCAGCCTCAGTAGAGGGACTGATACCAAAATCTTGACATTTACCATTGATGTTTTTCGATCATTAAAACAATTTCTGTTATAAACTTCTTTTGTACTCGGGCGGTTCTCGACATGTGCGGACCCTGAGACACTCCCCGCATCGCCAGAGCACGTTTTCAAACTGTGATAAAGGGCTTTACTGCGGATATCTTCTTCTGAAATAATGGCAAACGCACGAGGAGCACAAAGCTGAGGCTGCTGGATGTCCATTAACAGAACAAAGATGGACACAGCTCCACCAGAGACACAGCAACGGGCGGATATCCCCCCCGCGGCCTCTCAGAGAAATCACAGGCAAAGGTCTCGGAGACAGTGACTTGACTGAGAAACAATCTTTACCTGCCAAAAAGCCTCGATACACATGTAATCAGTCGGCGGTAAAGGCAAACAAATTGGGCCCGGGGAACGCTGAGATGAGGTCAAGTGCTGCAACACTGCACACACTGTGGGACAATAGCTGGAAGGCTCGACGCTGCGTACACAGACACACTGAATACACCGGGGAGGGCAGGACGAAGAGGGGCAGGTGAAACCAATCAGGGCGGGGCGCAAAACACACAAAGGCAGGAAGTGAAGTGTCTGAAACAAGAGGAGAGTCGAGTATTTTCAAAGTAAAAGAGGACGACACAATCACAAACCAACCAAATCTCCTCGATCTGCGCAACGGCGACGCGACTTCACACTTTCAAATTGCGTGCCGTGCAAAGCAACAGCCGACTCCTGTGAAGAGAAGGTCGATGGTGACGTGACCTTCATCGGTTGCAGTTCAGTTGGGGTCGGGGCAACAAAAAGGAAACTTAGGTTAGGTTTAGGAAAAGATGGCGCTACATCAGCGCAAGAATTCCTCCAAGCCAGTGACCACAGGGTTCAACATTTGTAAGCCAGACGCCACTGGGTACTTTTTTAAAGAAGATGTCGGGACAATTTCCAGCCACGTTGACCAAAAACAGATACTGGGACATCTCCAGCCGTGTTTGTGGAGACAAAACTGATCCTTGTCAAGCTCTAACCAAGTGGTTGTTGTGCCTAAACCTAACCAGTACAGGAGAACACGACCCCGAAAAACTAAAGTTTCAACAAATTGGTTTGCGTGATTGGGTCGGTTACGTACGTGACATAAGTTAAAACAAGTTTAAGCAAACCAGCGTTGACTTTTGGTTTCACGCCGAACAAAAACACTGTTTCAAGACTGTCTTTAGTCTATTTGTACGCAGGACGAGAAACAAAACTTGGGAGCAGAGCGGGATAATTACAGATGATTACAGCGTTTGTTCCCGGTGTTCCTGCAGAAATGATTTTAATAAGGCACAGAGCGCGAGACAACCATGAGTAAAGTGAAACTCTTGATTGATAATTGAAAAATCTAATCTGCCGCGTGTGATGTAACTGGAGGTATAAAGCAAATCAATCGGAGACTTTTAACGACTTTTAAAGACTCGGGGGTTTGATGAAAATCCATCGTCTGTGCAGATTGATCTCTGATTTATTGCGTCATTAAAGGCTGGAGGCGAAAAGAATTTAACAACAATCACAATTTCAGTCAATTCATCCCGACACTTCAGAGACGACTGCATGTTTAACCTTTTGAAACTGAGATTGTCGCTGCGGGGAACCTGTACAGTGAAGAGGTTCTGCAACGTTTAACAGCCTCAGTTTTACATAAAATCGGCTTTAATGTGCACCACACTATTCAATTATGCCGATCCTCACAGAGCGCTCTCACTTTGTTTTGTCTCCCTCACACACACACACACACACACCTTTTCCAGTCATCTCCTCCACTCTCCGGCTCTCGTACCTCTTTTTCTGAAGTGCCTCGCTGAAAATGGATAAAGAAGCTTTTAGCCTCTAAGATTATAATCACTCCTTTTTTTTTTATTCATCATAATTGCCTGCTGATTGCAGTAATTTCTGTGCACTCATAATTTCTGTGGTCTTTTTAGCGCTCGGCGGTCGCTGTATTTATGTATTCCCCGTTTCCTGTGTGTGTGTGTGTGTTTTTTTTCTGTCCATGAGTCGATTCCTCCTTTCAGAGTCGGTAAGTGCACGAGGGCGCGCTAATGTCGCCGTCACTGAGTCAGAGTTGGAGGGAGAAGCGAGGAGAAGGAGGAGGAGGCGGCGGGGAGGAAAGAGAGGTGTTTTTGTAAAAAGGAAGGACAGAAGCAACAGGGGCATTTATTTTATTTTTATTTTTTTTTCCTTCATGTTGGCACAGCAGCAGAGAGCAAGTGAGCAGCAGACTGAGATGGAAGGCGACAGAGTGGCTGCGAAAAGTAGTCTGATGAAAGAGCTGAAGGACGAACACGAGAGGGATGAGAGAAAAGAGAGAGCAAGTGGTTAACAGGCAGCAAAGGAAGATGACAGGAGTGAAAATAAAAGAGCTTCGGGAGGATCGCAGAGAAATTCAGACCGAGAGAGGAAGGAAAAGGGAGGAGGTGAGAGATGGTAGAGAGGCAGTTGTTGTTCCTCTGTCACTCATGGCCTCCCTCGGGAGCGTTTAGACCTTTAAAATCTCCTCTTTTTCCCGCAGGCCACTAACACTCCATCACCCCATCATCCCTCCCTCCTCCCCTCCTCCTTGAACCCTGCCCGGCCCGCTCTCCACCTTCACGCTCCTCTCTTTCGCTTTCCGTCGCTTCCGTTCCCGCCGACTCTCAGATCCTCGCTCGCTTCCCACCTTCTCCCCCCCCCAACGCCAACGATGCTATTTATAAATCGACCGACTGTACGTTCGGGGAGGGGAGTGATCTGAAGTATGCCGAGTGTTTTGCGCGTCTTCGTGTGTGGCAGTCTGATTCCGAAACACTCGTTCACATCCTGTCAGATTGCGTTACAGTCTCACGTCACGTTGCATTCCAGGCACGTAGCTGCAGTGTGGTTTGTAGCGCACGCACGCACACACAAAACAACTTCCCTTTAAGCTCCTGGAGGTCTGGAGATGGATATATATTTATTTATTTTTTTCGTCAAAAACATTTGGGTATCGCAGCCCTTAAAGAAGAGAGTCTGAGGCAGCCATTCAATCAGCCGTGGGTTTAAAAATGCTCACTTCTCAAAATGGCATTTCATGGATGGGTGAGCAGCGGCACCAGTCCTCAGTTCTCCCCCTGCATCATTTCAGCGCTCACTGTTGTGATTACAGTCCGCTGTGTCCTCACCATCTAAATGACTTCTCTGCCTCTTTACTGTCGCTTCCTGTGAGAGAATGCCAAGTAGTCAAAGGATTAGTCGAAAGGGAAAAGTGAGAGCTTTCCACCTTCACGTGGCTGCCGATGAGGGGCAAAGTAATACGTAATGTAATGTCCGGGATCGCCGGCGTCAGCGCCGCAGCGTTATTATTAATGAGTCCTCACACGCTCCTCCGATAGGCCCCGTTTTCCTGAGCTGGGAAGTTGTTCTTTCGACTTCGGTGTGTTTAATGAGCTTGGAAGCCGTGGCGCGAGAACAACATGGACGCCACGAAGGAGATGACGTTGTCTTCCTCACGCCGAAAAAACAGGCTCCTTGCTGTGACTCGTTGAATGAAAAACCATAGTCCAGTTCCAGATGTGCTTGTTGATTTTATTAACAAAAGTTATGGTCAAAAATTAAGTGGAAATTACAAAATTATAGGGCCTCACTCGACCTTCTTTGTCTGCTAGCTGACATAATGTGGAGGCCACACCCACTTCCTCTTACCGGAAATCATAACAAGATAACAAAATAAATAACAACAACAATAATAATAAATGTGCATTGCCTAGACAAAAGTAAACAATTCAAAATAGATGCACATTTTGGCTCCTACAAGCAGTTTAAAGTCTTTTGTGGCTCCGCAGGAAGTGACCTCAGACAGATAGAAGCTCGTATTCGTGTCAGTAAGCCAATCGCAATCAAAAGTCCGGCACGCGGCGACGGTTTCCCTGCAGAAATAGTGTCAGGGGAAACTTGTTTTGCACTTGGGGAGGCAAGTCACAGCGTTAAAACAGCTAAACCCCTGCGAAAAGGAAAAGGCAACAGCTTGGAGGTTGTTGTGGATGGAAGTGGGGGGAAATACGCGCCAACTGACAGGCTTTATACGAAAGTCTGCATCCAGTAAGTCGAAGTGCTCAGTGGCTAATGCATAGCTACTGGATGTTAGCCTCCATCTTGCCATCATGGAAATCGCAGACAAAAAGTCCTGGATCAGAGGCGGATCGAGCTAGAGTGTCGTCAACGTCCGCGTCATTCCTGCGCCACATCTTGCGTGCGTGATCTTGTAATGTACGATATGTAATGTGAATAAAGTTTCTTAGCATCATTTTTAGTCAGAAAACTAAATAGTTCCGAACACGAGTGCGGGCTGCTGATGTGCAGTCACATCGAGGAGACACGTTGTGTCGTGACTGAAGGCGACTGCATCGCCAATCGTTTTGGTTTTTTTAATCCGTTTTCATTACCACTTCAGGAAAGTGTTTCTGTTTAGCGTCGTCGGTAATCATATGCACGTCAAACACGGGACTGTTTTTAGGTACACTCCTCTGAAGTGAACAAGGCGATAATTGCACGCGAGCACGCAACAGAAGCACCGAGGAAAGTGTTAATGTGCACAAAACATTTTTCAAGTGATACCCTATCAATCCACTCCCCACCATCCCTCCTGCTGATCAGAAGTTGACTGTACATAACATTAACAGCCTTAAGCCCCTGCGCTTATATAATGTCGTACAGTGTTAATGGTTTTATCACCCTCTATAACGATTTCACAACTGAAGGTCCCATTTGCACAGCACAGTTTTTTGCACCGACGAGTTAACATGGAAATTCACTAGAGGCTTTTTTTCACATCTTTGTTGTTAATGTTGGATGTTTTTCCGTCCTTTAATTAGAAATCTTCAGCTGTCTGATTCCAGATAACCTTCCTTATCTGCACATAATGCAGCGTACTGTATTACCTAAACCCAAGAGTTGCATTATTTAGGAGGTAACTATTAAACCTTTTGCAGACTCCTCATCTAATGACACACTGGAAAGATTTCACTTGAATAAAAGGTGTTTTCTTGCTCGCAATAAATTCTAAAAATCTGCCAATGGAACAAGTATAAATTGTCCCATTTATCTCACTGAAACGCTACTTTCTAGATGATTACCTCTCATATCAAGTGTAATGAGATATTTGTCACTGTATTCACATACTGTGAACCTTTCATCCAGTCGACTTCACATTCGGCAGGAGGTTTGCTGAGGTGGAGCATTGAATTTGGTGCAATTTGGGCAATTTGCGGCACACAGCATTTGGAACACCATGCTGTGCAAGCAGCGATGCCGTGGCTTCAGGGTTCTGGTTTCATGGCTTTGCAGAATGTAGCTGGACCGCAAAACCACAAATAAGTCAAAACTGAATGTTTCTTTATGTTGCAACTTTGCATTTCTTTGCGTTGACATCATGGTTTGGCTTTAAAATGGTCGCCATGAACACGGCGTCCTTTAAAACATCCACTGGCGTGACTCGAACTGGGGCTGTTTGGCAGCCATGTATTAACATGATCTCATGGGGAAGCAGACGTAAACAAAATGGAGATCGGCGTGGTGCGTAACTTGCTGTCGTAAGAAACACGGTCAATGGAGGTGAAATTCTACGTTTCTTTAACAGTGGTATGCTAGCAAACGTAAGCTTCAAGGGGCTAGAAGGTTTACCATTGCTTCAGCTGCTCCGGGATGCCACTTCACTGGTTGTTGCGGTCCGTCAAAGAATTGACGTTATCTTCCAGATTTTACACCCCAAATATCAAACGTCTGAGTTCAGGAGGCTTAAGACTGGATCTGTAAAATCCCCACATTGCCATATAATCTCTGCAAAACAGCATGTTTTCAACAGGCGCTGCACTAGTTTCAGTAAACTGTCGATAAATTAGTTTATTGCCTTATGTTTTCTTGTTTGAACTCAAACGTGTCGCCTGCTCTGCCGACTTTTGAAGGTTTGTGTTTCTCTCAGTGTGGCCTGTGATGTTAGACAGTAATGGCTGCCATGGGAATAACAACAATGAGCATCAACTCCTGAACCATGCAGGAAACCTTTTAGCAGAGCACTTTTTGTTGCTCTGGTGCATCTAGCTGTGCATTTGTGCCTGTTTTTTTGTTTTGTTTTTAACAAAATGTCTGTTTTTTTTACTCATGTTGTGTATCAGGCAGAGATAGTTAAGCACAGGCCTTGGGCACAATGTGTTTCTCTGATGGCTTATACAGTAATACAGCCCACACACTGGAGCGTTTGATAAGAGAGAGAGAGCAATGGAGCGCTTTAGACAGGGATTGTTGTTTCTATTTCATTCAAATTGCATGTGATTCAGTAGCAATTTCTCACCACTTGAGTGTCACTTAGATAATAGCATTATAGCTGCAGATTTGGGCTGTTTTTTGCTGCCAGGCGATGGAGTGAGAAATGGACAGAAACAGATCGCGGCGAGCAGAAGCGAGGCTGTAGTGTGCCTGCGTACGCCAGCAAATTCCCACCCACTCATTTTTACATCTAAAAAGCGATTCTACAGTGTGAAGCCCGGGCTATTGATTTAACAGGATAAATGTTTGATAATTCATATAAATATTCGACAACTCCAGCAGGAGCCAGCTCCGACTCGCTGACAAGGAAATTGAGCTGGCTGTTGCATAACACTAATGGATGGAGGTGAATGAAAGATAAAGGGGCAGTTCTCCAAGGTCTGAGTGCGTAACAAAAGATGAGAATCAGGTCTACTCGGCTCGGAGAGTAGGTGTCAGCGGGTGTGTTGACTTACAGCTAATCTACAGCTAAACCTGCGGGAGGGAGATTTGAAAGAGAAACACATGGAGAACCATGTGGTCACTCCTGCAGCTCGCAGAGGAAAAAACAAGTTGTGGTTGTTTTTGGCTTTCATCACTCTAAACTTGAACTAAAGTCTGACTGGCAGTTAGAAGAATAGGTGTGTGAGGTAACACTTCCATCTCGATGAGGAACGAACTGTAAGATCCTTTTCCGTAACCGCTCCTCGAGAGACGTACGGCTTCAACTAACGATCGTTTTCATCGTTGAGCAATCTGTATATTGTTTGATCAATCAAGCGATGAGTTGTTTGTTGCACAAAATGTCAGAAAATGGTGAAAAACATTCAATAGATCAGTTTCCTAAAGCTCAATGCTGCTCTTAAATGTCTTGGAATCAGAAAAGTTTGACTTTCTTTCTTAATAAAGAGACTCAAACCGTTTAATCATAACCAACTGAAGACCTCTTGTCTCATCTTCTTGTCTAATTGCAAACGCCACACCCTCCAGTACCTACGACACCGATATGACGTCACACAGCGGCTGTCGGCGTCTTATTTTTATGTTTTATTATTATGGGTTTTTTTTATGTTTTTTAGTTTTTTGAGTCACAAAGAAACACGTTTTTTGGACGAGAGGGTTGAGCTGTGGAGGATATCCTGATTGGACACCCCGTGGACACACGGTGGTAGCGACTTGTCAATCACATAGTAGCCACACGTTCAAGCATACCTTGCTTTTATTATCTATTTAACAGTAAACGGGACCATAATTTACAAAATGAACATCATGCTGTATTGAAGGAGAGATGAAACTAGCGATTGAGACCATAAACTCAGGAGGAAAGCGTATACTGCGGTAATAAATCAAGTAGCATCATTTTCTCATAAGCTTACGTTCATTCAGACTTCTTTTTGAAACCGCCTCCTGCTGGCCATTAGAAAGAAAGAAGTTTAAGCAACTTCTGCATCGATTGCATCCACACAGCCGACACATCTTTACGCCACAAACGACTTCCTGGCATTTTGATCGTTGGCATTGGTGCAGAATTGCTTGATATCTACATACGCCGATGACACTTCACTTGATGTGGCAGATTTATTTGTAACTTAATTAAAAAACAATGGAATGAATATAATAGATTGAAGCAGTGATTTGTCAGTTAAGGTGTCAGACGGTTTATTATATCTGAAAGTGAGAATAGTTTTTGAGAGAGTGTGATAACAGAATCATACCATCAGTATCTTCAATGAGCAGGAAGAACGATGTAACTCTACTTGAGAGAGCAACCTTGCCTCCTTTGTTCGGTGTCCTCCAAAGTTGTGCATACATTTTGGCACATTTCGAATGCAAACTCACACCAAGAGCGAAGTCGGCCTCGTTGGATTTTGACTTGGTGGTGAAGGCAGCTTCTCCATATTTTTCCATAATCTTCCTAATTTACCTCACAGTCAAACGAGGCTGTATCTTTGTCGTTAAGAGCCCTCTCAGCCCCCCGAACGCACAAAGCAACCGAACTAAATCCCGAACGCGGAACGGAGCACCCACAGAAAGAAAAATCAGAAATTTGTTCTGCTCTCACACTCTGACCTTGTGCTCTGTGTAATCTTGGCTTGCAGATTGATAACAGCTTGGGTCTGTTTAGTGCTCGCTCAATAGTTTTGTGATTAATAAACAACCGTATTTATGCAAATTGCTTTCTCTCCTGTGTCCAAACATACTGTCCGCCATTTGCTGCCCTTTGGATTCATTTACTATTGGCGGTTCCTTGTGGAGCGGTGGCTGCATTCACATTATTCATCAGGTCTTTTCTTAACAGTATCCACACACCACAACAGTGTTTTTTACCTGCACTTATTCATAAACACAGGTGGATAAAACACTTATTGTTGCAGTGTAGCACCTCTGGTGTGCCACCTGCTAAGCGCTGTAATGCTTTCCAAAATCGTGAGAGGTTATTAACACCAGTTCTGCATCCGCCTCCTGTAAAACTCTTCTACTTCCTGCTTTTCACACCTCATCCTTTAGCCAATCAGGTTTCCGTTTCCCTGCAGCAAACCCCGCCCTCCTTCCTCCTCCTCCCGGCGCTGCCCGCATTTGTCATGCGGCACGGCGACTTACTGTTTATTGAGAAGGCAGTCGGTTATCGAGCACGAACATCGGCAGCGTAAACTCTGATATCAGTACGCACGCATCGAATGAGCTTTTCACACACATGTTCACACACAGGGAGGGAGGAAGGCGTCGCTTCAGGCCCTTCTGTGTGTGTGTGTGTGTGTGTGTGTGTGTGTGTGTGTGAGTGTGTGCGTGCGCATCTCCAGCTGTGAGGAAAGGCCGATGTCATCCTCTGTTTCCCTCCCTCCTCCCTCCATCTGTCTCTCCACATATTCCAACTATTTTCTCTCCCCACCTATTCAGCATCACCCCCCCCGTATCTCCCTCCCCTCATCCCCACCTCCACCTCTCCTTTGTTTTCATTCTTCACTCCTCTCCTCTCCTCCCTCCCTCCTCCCTCGCTGTGTTTTTGCAAACATACGTAATGGAGACTTGCTTCCTCTTCTGTCTGTAGCACACATACTCTCTAACAAACACACACACACAAACAAAATGGCCAGTCCAGTCCCGGTGGATTTTGCCAGACATGAATATTCAAACCCTGAGAACGTCTGACTGTTCACCTCCTCTTTCACCTCCTCTTTCACCTCCTCCATCCATCCACCCATCCATCTATCTATCCTGACTCATAATTGATTGGAACAGAGTGCCACCTGCTGGCAGGAAGAAGTAACTGCAGCCTCTCTCAGTGTGACTTGAGACACTAGTTGAATCAACTTGCTGATATTTTCCCGCTCATCCCCGATGGTATTTGACTAGACACGTGCTTTCATTTCTTAATCGGCATCTGGAACGTCTGCATCCACCCCGACGCGGTGGAGGTCAGTGGGATTTCATTGTTGAAGCTCATGGAATAAAAAAAAAAAACACGAGATTCAGAAAACTCAAAAGCAACGTACCTCAACCAAACTGGACAATCCACTGACCTCACTGTTCAGATTCCTGAGGATTATTTCTGTGGTGGAAAGATTGATGAGGGGACCATCAGAATATTTGCAATTTTTCTCCACTGTTTACTGAATTATGCACCTAATTCTGAAAACCCGGCGCTCGTGCATCAAAAGTTCTCGCCGCTCGAAAGCACAAATCGCATCCTTTAGCAAGCGTTTTGTCACGTGTTGCGTCCTCATCATCAGTTACTCACTTCTCACCTGTTCGAGATCAGCTGGAAAAAAACACTCAGAGTATAAAACAGGCTCAGGTGACCTCTGCTGTGTTGGGGCAGGTGGGGGGGGGTGGATGTAGCAGCGAGGAGAAGAAGCCAATATTTCTAATGAAATCACACAACCTTGGTTTGAACTCTGCAGTGTTGTATTATCAACAATAAGTTTCCAGTCAGCTGGGTGGTGAGTTTTTTGTGCATCGTATCCCGCTGTAGGATTGTGTCAATGCAATATTTTTAACGCATGTTTTATGAAATTGCAAATGTTTGGACCGAAAAGCCTGAAAGTTACAATGCAGACGGAGGAAAAGGACTGAATTCGTATGTAATTTTATATCACCAGTGTTTTAATTGTTTCTCTGTCAGACATATTCATGTGATAACTGCGTGTTTTGGTGGAAAGAATCAGTTTTAACAAGAGAAATCACAGTCGTGAGCGCAGTGTTTCGTTTTGACAAACGGTTTCCTGTCGTGTGTTTAGACTTCAGAGAAACTGAGCTTCAGTTTTCAGGAAATGTTGAAACGATCAGGAAAAAAACTGTGATTATGTTGTTTAGGCGTCACCTTTTTTTTTTTTTTTTACCCAGATGTTTTCTTAATTCTGGTCCTTCAGGGAAAATCGTTCTTCTGTCTGAGAATAGACAATGAACGACGCCGCGGGCTTTAATCGATTCAAGCACGTTTTTAAATCCGTGTAATTGCATCTTGATGTGTTTCAATAGCCGCAATTGTACAGACAGTGTGTACACTTTTGTTCCTGCGGCAGAATGGCTTCACTTTTTTTTTGGTGCATCTCGTACAATCAGATGAATGTGTGTGTGTGTGTGTGGGTGTGTAAAGCTAAATTAGTGGAAAATCATAGAGGTAATTATCCTTTTATCATCTCTGTATCAAATGCAGGGGAGTGCTTCTACTTCAGTGGAAGGGATAAAATACAATTTGACTTAAAAAAAAAAAAAAAAAAAGAAAGAAAGGAACAAAACAACCTGTGAAAATCATTCCACCCGCCTTTTGTTGTTTACCGCAGGATCCCCGTCGTCGCCGCTGACTGAGAAGCTTCCACGGCGGTAGCTTGAGTGCCGAGCACAGCTGCTGTCAGCCGGCTGTCTCTGCCTTTCTCTTTTTAAATAAAATCACGACTGTAATGAGGGGCTTTCACAGACAATTTAGATGCCTCGCCAGCCCTCCGGAACATCATAAACAGGCTCTTAATTGAAAGGAGATGTCGAGGTCAGCGCGAGAGGCTGATGCGAGGCTGCATCGCGAAGATTTATGGCACGACGAAGAGCTTTGAGCTGCGTTCGCTTCACGAGCGCTGGATTCTTTGTGCTCATTTGACTGCATCATAACGACGCGTGAACGCTGACAACGAGCAGAAACTTGACTTTTACCTGCTTCTGCATCGCAACTCCTCCGGGGGGGGGGATTCCTTGTGATGATTCATTCGGCACTCAATGCAATCGGTTATTAATATTTTAGTTTCTTTTTCAAACCAAACAGTTGTGTGTGTGTGTGTGTGTGTGTGTGTGTGTGTGCTTCCTTTACATATTTCACTCCCCTACAATTAATAATGAAATACTGCTGACTCACACAGCCACTAACCTTCTCTCTCACACAGACCTCGGCAGCAAAACACATAAAAAAAAACCAAAACAAATATTGCAAGTGAGCAGCATTAAAGTGCCAGAAGCAGTCGCATGACATTCAAATGAATTGCTAATAAAAAAAAAAAATCTCTCTCTCTCTCTCTGTTTTCTTTCTTCTGTGTGTCGTTCGCCCGTTGCAGAGGAGAAGAGAGCGATGACCCCGGGCCCGTCGACAGGCGCCGTCATCGGAGGCATCCTCGCCGCCCTCGTCTTCATCGGCCTCATCATCGGCATCATCTTCTTCATCCGCAAGCGCCAAGAGGACGCTGAGTGAGTCTTCATTAAGCCCTCCCGTATCCACTTCATCAGTTATTAAACCTCTTGAGCAAAATTAATCTCCCCCCTCTGGCACTGAGGCTCATTAAAACTTATTATATGTCATGAGGGGACCCTGCTGAGGTGCCTCAGTCACAAATCCTGACCTGAAGTTTAAAACATGAGGCTGCCTGGAGATTTTACTCCCCCGACGCCCGCTCCTCACCCTTGCAGCTGTAGAATTGAATTCATTAAACCTTGCCTGTTTTACAGGTGGTTTTCCTCGCGGAGACTTTGCGAGGTACACAATAAATTAACAGACACACGCTCGCTGTTTCCTGCCTATAGAGTCAGAAAGGTTAATTGGTTTCACCCCGGCTGTGCGCCGCAGAACATGTCGCTGCTGCTCTCGTGTGCAGCCACTTACAGAAATGAAGATTGAAATGTTCAAGGTCGCAGTTTTTACGATAAAATGGCCATAGAGTGATTTGAAAGCCGGCCTCACAATAGCTCGTGAAATTAACACAAATTACCGGAAAATCACATCCCTTCAAGCCAATTTGTTTCCAGCAAGTTGCCGCTGCAGCCCACATGGTTCCCATTGCGGCTGATGTTGCAAGAGTTCGCGCCGACGACACAGCGAGCCACAGCGAGAGAGAGGGAGATTCATAAAAGCTTAAAACAGAAATGTGAAGCTGTTATGTTCAAAACTTTAACTGCTAAATGATCATTTTTTTTAACTATCTGGCATCAACGTTTCTGCAAACCACTGATATTTCCGTGTCATCCTGACCGTGCTGACTCTACACCACGTTCACATCACATGTTTACGATCACGGACGGTGGTGGTTTTAAGCGAGGCGAGCCGGCGGGAACACTGTGTTTCAACATTTACAAGCCTGAAACCACTTGATGTTTAAGGAGACGGGAAGTCAGATCATCTCCAACCACGTTTGTGACGCCAAAGCAAGATCTTTCCCCAACCCCTGACCAAGTGGGTTTATGTGCCTAAACCTAACCAGGGCTTAATCGCAGTGTTGTCACGACATTAAAATGAAAAAGAAACCCAAAGTTGTAACAAAAGTAAATTATGATATCGGTGTTTTGCAGAAACGTGCAGTGCCAACGTTCATTCTGCCGACTGGGTTGATAAACCTGCTCAGGTGAGAATTACTTTGAAGCCGAAGTAGAAAACTCAAGAGAAAGAAAGAAAGATTACTGAGTCTCATTCCACCGCTGGCCGACCCAAAGCCCCTCAGTGTTCAACAAGCTGGGAATGAGAGTCAATAATCAGCCGTCTTTCTCTTGAGTTGTCTACTTCAGCTTTAAACACCTACTTTAGTTGCTAAAGAGCCACGAACTTTGATCGGGAGTAGGCAGATACCACAGCAGAATTTAAAGGAGAGTTAAAGGATAAGTTTTAGCCAAAAACTTAAATTCAGTCTTTGTCTACTCGGCCCCGTGCTGACGGGAAAGTCAGGCGAAGTTTCGTGGTCCACAAAAGATTTCTGGAGCTTCACAGCAAACAAATAAAATGGCTCCATACCAGGTCCAGTGTAATCCAAGTCTCTGACAGTCGTGAGATCGCAGATTGATTTGAAAAGATGTTATTCACACCCCCCCGACACCGGTTGGACCTTGCACACCCACTTCAGAGGGTATGCTAACACCTTTAGCTATAAAACAATGCCTTGAACAAAGATTTTCGATACGAAACTTCCCCAGACTTTCCGACTGACATTTCATTTCGGCGGTGAACTCATCCTTCATCGCTGAACTTACATTTAGCAGGTAGACAGAGACGCGTCGTGTCTGCCCGATGCATTAAGCCGTCAATTTTCCAGTAATGAGATGGTCAATTACAGGTAAAGAGCCTGCGATATTTTTTTTCTTTCTAAAAACAGCTGTTGTGTCTGTGTCTAAACAAGATGTGAGATGAATGATGCATCAGCGTCTATTAAGGCCTCCTACAGAACCAGACACAGAGAGAAGTGAGGGTCCTTCTGAGTCGCTGTCACTTGTTCCCGCTGATCTTATCCGTTACTCACCGCGGGGATGTGTGGGCTGAGTGTGTGTCTGTGTGAGTGTGTGTGTGTGTGTGTGTGTGTGCGGAGGTTAATGGTATTATCTGATGGACCTTTACACTCCTGCTGAAGTCTATTTCCCGTCGAGTTTATAAACAGCTTCCGTCCTGAGTCTGGAAATTTCAGTGCGAACGAGGCGATAGTTACCGAACCTTCCGGTTGAGAACACGGAGGAGAATCGGAAGGATGCGTCTCCTCCCACAGACGCGTGTGAGACTTCAGATTTCAAAACAGTCGAGCAAATGGAAATAATAGAAAGATCCTTCCACGTCTCTGCGACCCTCTCTCTCCTCTGTTCCCTTTCACATGTGGCATTGTGGCTTCCATTCTCTGCAAGAACGCAAACTGAAAACATGTTCGAATAAAGTTTATCAAGGGCATTTTGTATCAGTGCTGTAAATAATCTACAGTGTGTCCAGTTCAGCTGGAACCGTCTCAGCGATTGTCGCCGAGGAGAAGGTAAAGTGTTCTTCATCCTTTATTCTATTCTATTTAAAACCTTCAATCACAATCAGACACAGGAGCAGACGCACTGCAGAGTTGTGTTTTCTCAAAGGTCAAACTAAAAACCTGTAATAGAAAAGAGAAAGATTCAAGCGAGAGTGCTGCAAAATTTTAAGATGAATGAACACGAGCTGACAGTTGTCGATGCTTCTGAGTGAAAACACTGAAGAGGAAACAGACACAAAGTTTAAATTATATATATATTTATATATATTTATATAA
>OMLP01028882.1:0-15025 GCA_900302685.1 Spondyliosoma cantharus | reverse complement strand
TGTTCCTCAGTTTTAGTTCATTTCAAGTCTGGAGCAGAGTTGAGAGCCTCATCAGGAAGACACGACTGTCGTCACCGATCGGCTCGTCACTGCAGGCATTTCAGTGGCCGCTCGCTCAATCCGCAAACCCATAATGATCGGAGAAGTGGAGCCCTCCAGAGTTTATTTGGGGTGTCAGTCGAAGATGATCTTGGTCGGCTGAAGTGTGATCTTTTTGTTCCAGCTGACACCACAAAGATTGTGCATGAACATTATGGATACACATGGAAGTACAGACGCTAAGACTGGCTGTAGGAGTTGCTTTGGTTCCCGTTGGAGCTCTGGTCACCCTCACTGCAGAGAGAGAGAGAGAGAGATGGAGAAAACAGTGACATGTAGATACATTACAATAAAACCATGTATGAATTGTGTATGACACTAGGGTTTAAACATAGAGCCTTGAGTGAGGTTTACCTGTTAGGAGGTGGTTTTGGTTTAGGCATCTTGTTTAGCACCGCAGCGATCTCCTTTCTGTCATCAAAGTTTTTCCACTGGTCATAGAGCTTCAGGATGACGCGGATAATCTCCAGGATCTGGACAGAAAACAGAAAAGTTAACTGATGGTGATCCAGCTGCTCAGTACAAAATAATCAAAAGTAAAAATGGTTCTGGAAAACGAGAACAGGTTTTACATGTGTCAAAAGGTACACGTGGGTTTGTCTCAACCTTAACATGATCAGATTCCCCAACAAAATTATTTTTGAGAGTGAGGCCGTTCTTACTTTGTCCATGTCAACTGAGAGCTCTGCAAACCACTGCCTGGCATCTTTCTGCTGCACCACACAGGCCACATGCAGACATGCTGTGGGGGGAAAAGAAGAACAGCTGATCATGTTACATCTGATGAAATCTCATTTTTAAAACAGTAACCGCATTAAATAGCTGCGATGACAAAATGCACGGGGACAAATCTTACCCAAGGCGATCATGAAGGGTGGGTAGAGCAGACACAGGTCCGTCCTGTACGTGTCGTTCACTATTCGCCTGGTACAGACAGAGAGACACGGAGTAAGACTACCAGCCGCATCGAGCTTGTTGTGAATTGAATCATCAGTCGGATCACCGGACAATTCCCAGATAAATGTACACAGACTGAATCATACCAGGCCAGGGGCAGCAGCATGTCCTCCTGTCCCATATCCTGCACATACTGCAGCAGAGGTCTGTAGGGGTGGTACACTATCAGGCAGCAGTCCTGAAAGACAGATCATGTAAACAATGTGTAATTCACACAATCAAGCATCAATCAAAATATTTCACAACACTTGCGATAAGACACAATTGTCTACAAAGTCATATTTTAGCCAGATTAAACAGCCCCTTTTTTCTTTTGAGATAATTTTGAAATTTTTAGGCATTTTTGGCCACTCCATTGGCAGATTTGTTTTTAAAAAACGGTGCATTCATTGTTTTTGAAGTGGCATTCCCCCCAATGTACTCACCATCAACTCCAGAAGATAGAACTCACATTCTAATATCTGTAAAGACACAAATTAAAAATCAATTAATTCATAAATTCAACATATCAGACCAATTAAACTCAACCTGACCCGACAATATTTGAAACATTGTGAACCACAACAGGCTGAAATGCTTTGAAAATAAACTAGAACATCTGTTTGGGTAGTTTAGTTTAAGATCCTTTCATAGTGTGCAGTGAATATATGTTTTAATATATAGGCCTTAAAAGGTCTATTGTGTAGGATTTAGTGGCATCTAGCATTGAGGTTACTGATCGGGACTAACCACACATCTCATCCTCTCCTACGGTGGCTGCTAAAGACTCTGAAGTCAGCATTTGGTTTCATCCGTTGTCGGCTTCTGTAGAGACTCAGCAGTTCAACATGGTGGACCCACTCCCTATAGATATTAAAAGGCTCATACTGAGGCAACAAAACCCATCTATTCTTATTTTCCAGTGATTATACACTAATGAAAACATTAATATGAAAATAACATTCAATTTCTGCCCCTAAATCCCACAAACACCTGGACACCTTTACTTTGTTATACCACCAAAGATAGGATTAACACATGTGAACAACATTCTCCTATCACGAACAAGTTTTTGTTGGTGAACATCAGCATCAGCAGTCGTCAGCTGACCTCTCAGACTAACTCTATGGCTGGTATTGTCCTCGTTTGTTGCAATCAAAATGACTACGTCTGCAGACTGGACTTGATAAATGACGTTTAGGAGTTGCAGCAGCCTGCGAACTCATTGTCCATCTATCGCTCTAATGTGGCTCACTATAAATATTAGTTATCACAGCTTTCTGGACAGGCAGCGTGTCAGAACAGCCACGGTGACGTCCTGGCGACTCAGTGGAGATGCTGGATGAATAAAATACTGGCGGTGGGCACCACTTGACACCTGAGTGCGAAATGCAGACTGCATTTGTGCCCGGTTCCTCGCGGTCAAAGCCATCTCTCACAGCAGCAACATTTTCATCGGAGGATCGCGAACATTAGTTAAGGAATCTCACGTATTGGTAGACACTGACATGGCAACACTGTGACACAGTGTAAGGGCTTCTTGGTATGCTGTAATGTAGCACGGCAGTGCATAAATAACTTTGCAGAGGAAGCAGGAAAACAATCATGTGGCTGATTCATGGCATCGCTGATCCAGCAGGATCTGGTTGTCTGAGTTGTTAAAACTGGTGAATTGTATTTTTAACCTTCTGTACAAGTGTTACCCTTAAACAATGTTCGTGTCACGTGCATCCCTCAAATTAAAACACACATTTAAACAATCTTATTTTGTAATTGTGTTGTTAGACCGCTTGCAGGGTTATGTCTTTACTTTTATTTTTTTACATTATTTTTCTGCATTTACTGTTTAATGAATGTTTTGTCTAATGCTACTTTTACACAGACCTAAATGTAAGTTACTCTGCATAACAGTTCCTAAAATCCTTAAATGCAAATTCTTAAAAAGAACATTTCACTTACATGATTCATTCTGTAAGGGAACTCTTTTGGAAAGGCGTAGGAAAATCTTGTTTTCACTGTTTTTGAAAAAAAGAAAACATGATTACATTGTCGTCCAATTATAGAGATCTGCACTACCTTCAGTATGAGGAAATATTTTTGCTTGACTTCGCGGTGACTTACACACAGACGTTGCTGCAGAGATCAGCCTGGTATTGGATACGACTCCAAATTCCTGGAATGACATCAAAGATTGAACTCAGATCAGATAATTACAGGACAGAAGCGGTATTTTGCTGATCAATAAGCAGCTGACAGCTGAGATGTTAAAACTGTGGGGGTGTAAAATTCTTATCATACTGGCACCACAGAAAAACGTCCATACCTCAACTTTAGAAGCCAGGAAAACACAGGTAGGAGCCATGAGCACTGGATCTATACTTTTCAGGGAATACCTACAAACAAGAAGAGATGAAGATTTATCAGTTTTGGGATGAAAAGGATTTAGGTCAACAAAAAAGTATCAAGTATGGCTGTCTTTGAGGTATTCCACTGAAGTTAGAAATTCCACTAATGCTGCACTGATCAAACATCATAACACTGATGACTCCCGAGATAATAATCAATAATGTAGTATATGTTTATACCACAGTTTTTAGTCTAGTTCATTGTTTTTATCCAAGTTTGTCACACAAAAAGGTGCCCAGCCTGCACGGGCTAACAAGACACTTACATAACAAAGAGCAACAACATGACAATATGATGAGTGAAAAAACAAAAATGACACCGTCAAAAAAAGTATGAGCATATTATATTTCATAGCAGACGGTCTTTTACAGATACTGATTAAAATGGCCGGTATGTAGTGCAGCTTTAAAGGCAGAAAAACATTTTAGCTGTAAAATCACAAAACTGTAAACCAAAGTCCCAGATTAAATTCATACTAATCCAGCTGATCAGTTTTACACCATATGCCTCCCTTACCTGGCATAGAAGCGTTTGAAGTAGACGGTTGCAGTGGCAATAACCTGCTGCCGCAGCTTCAGGTGTTCCCCCAGGGCCTGGATCACTGAAAGAGAAAGAATTAAACATTAAATAACTTAAGGGGACACAGTGTTATTCAAGAGAAGAATTTCAATCAGAAAGAAAATTAATTTGCTGACTTTTTATGCCCAAACTAAATAAAAAAAAAAACTCTGTTCGTTTTCATGACTGAATTAACTCAATAAACAAACTGGCAACACAATTTCATACCGTTTCACTTTGTTTATATTTGGCGGACCCTGCCACCTTTCTAGCTTTCGGAAAAATAAAAGAGTATTTCAGAGTTTTAAAGAAAATACCTTGCCTTCATTATGTAGTCAAAAACACCTGTTATGTTGTGAATGATAAGTACACGTACACAGAATTTCAACACTAAAACTCGATATAATCTGATGTATTTCAGATGCTGTGTTAGTCAATGTAATCTAAGAAATCAACAGGTTTTGAAAAAGAGACTCGGGCTATAAATCTTCTGACACAAAATTAAACAAATACCATTGGCAAAGAAAATCTGCAGCTTCCAGTACTCCTCTTCTGACAGAAACTTCAGATCCTTCTGGCGCTCTTTCATCAGGTCCTGTTTGTCCAGAACCCACTGCAGACTGTGACAGAGAAATAAAACACATTGGATCAATAAAGTGAACAGTTAGGCTGGTTAGTCAAAGTGTTATCAACCAAGCTAGCGGGTAGCACATAAACAATATGTTAGCCAACTATATGACTGACGAAAAACGTGAAAAACGTGAAAGGAAGTCAGTCTAATTGTGCTTTTATGATAGTCTTCATCTTTAGTATATTTTCCTTCCGTGTGAAGTTAAATAGCTGTTTTATATCGTAGCAACACTTCAGGAGAAACTGTTAGCATGGCCGCAGTACAAAGCTAGCGCAAAGTGTAAAGCTAGGCCTCACAACAAAGACGGTTATTTACAAGAAAAACACGTAACACGTCAAGATTTTAATAAAAACTTACTAATGTGAACTTTGCCAGAAGTTTCCCGCCATATCTCAGTTGTTGAGGTAGAGAGGCACACTTTAAATCGATATAATTTGGTACAAACGAAGTAGCTATCTTAGTCAAAGTAGTTGTGCTAAACAGACGCCGGAGTAACGTCAAAAGTGGTCCGGAGAAGGATAGACGGAACGCGAATGAAAGGTTCCGGGCTTTTTTAGTTCCGCGTTTAAAAACTTACATATCAAGGTTGCGCAGTATTTATGTTTGTTTTAATATAATATTTCGAAATGCATGTATTCATAATTCAAGTAGGGGCAAATAAAACATTTTTTTTAAATAAAGTCAATGGATGGTTGTGTTTTTGTGAAAATTGGCAGACTGATGGATGTGCCACAATATTACTCATTAGCTATGTGTCCAAAATACAAAATATTATGATTAAAAACACTGAATTATGTGCAGCTAATGTGGCTTCCTGCATGAAATAAATTAGCCTATACAGGAAAGTCAACAGAGAATTGTGGTATTTTAAAATATATATTCTTCAAACCGCCCACAGAAAGTGAACTGACGTCACCTTGATAGGTGATAGATGTCTGCAGTGACACTCACCCCTGGGTTGGGGAGGTTCAACATTCCTCTGCAGTGTTAAGGGGAGGGCTGGGTGCGGATATAAACACAACACCACCCACTAATATGTGTGAGAGACAAGTTTAGGGTTTCCAGTTGAAGTCGCAGAAGTTGCAGGAGCGTCAACATGAGCAGCAGCCCAGAGAGGATGTCTTCATACCGCCGCCATTTCGAGGGTAACTTGGCCGCCAGCTCCACCTACCAGCTCCGGGTGTCCAGCCCCTCTCCTGCCCGCAGGGAGAGCCGCCCCCGGTCAGTCAGCTTCACCCGGGGCGGAGGGACGATGGTGCGCAGGTCTTCCTCCAAGGCTGGCTTGACCAGGTGAGTCCCCCATTATACTGAATCCTGTTCACTTATTTTCGTTATTGTTTTATATGACAGAATTAAACACTTGTAAAAGACTACATTCATGCTCCCAATGCAGCTTTAAAGGTGGTTTAAATCAGACACTGTTCAGGGGGAAAATGAGCCCTCACCCATGAGCAAGGCACACACTGTACATCTGAGCTGTCTGGACTAAAGCGTCCCTCTCTACAAAATCTAAACTGTCATTCATCTTCTGTGAACTCTTTTCTGGTCCCGTCTGCAGCAGCGTGAGTATGGGAACACTTTGCCTAGGACTGGAGACGAAGCTGGACCTGGATGCGGCTGCAGCGGAGAACCGGGCCTTTATGGTGACCCGATCCAGCGAGAGGCAGGAGATGGTCGTCCTCAATGACCGCCTGGCAGTGTATATCGAAAAGGCAAAGGAGGAGCATTCACACACACACACACACACACACACACACACACTTTTTTTTTAATTACATTTCCTGACACCTAAACTTTACAATCTGACTTCTTTTTGGCTTTTTTATACCTTGAACTCTTAACTGTTGTTACAAAAGCAAAACATAACACACTAACACAAAGAATAACACTGTGTTTTACTTTGTTTTTTGTGCTTTTAACTTGTAATCACGCCTCCTGCGTTTCTTCATACAGGTGCGATCACTGGAGTCCAAAAACAAGCTGCTGGAGGCTGAGATTGAGGCCCTGAGGAGCCGCTATGCCCGACCATCCGGCCTCAGGCAGCTGTACGAGTCTCAGCTGAAGGATCTCAACAGGGTCGCCGAGCAAATGAGAGTGCAGCGGGTGAGGGAGGTCATACACGATGACCGTAACATTGTGGTTTGTCGTGACTAGTGGTTCACAATGCGTTAAAAGCTGAAGCTCCTTTTCACCCCGTGTACAGGATACGTCTTTGGCAGCCAAGGAGGCGATGTTTGGCCAGTTGGACACGCTGAAAGCCAAATATGAAGAGGCCGTGATGGCCCGGAAAGAGACGGAGCAGGACATCGAGGCTCTCCGTCCGGTAAGAAACCGTTGAAAGTCTATTTAAAGGTTTGATTTTAGTACGTTTGCGTAATTAATCCATCCAATGATCCAATGTCTCAGGACGTGGACAGAGCGACCGCGGCACGGATTCATCTGGAGAAACACCTGGAACATCTGGAGGTGGAGCTGGCCTTCCTGCAGAGAGTTCACAAGGAGGTAATGTCTGCTCGCCTGTCTATCAGCAGCAGACTCTGTATGTGAGTTAATGGCATGCCTTTCATTTTAACGTGAACGTTTTAATGGGCTGGTAATTATCGCTATGACAGGTTACAACTTAAAACGAGAGCCCGGTGATGTATCGAGGGAGTAAGACTGTAAACGCGGCAATTATCAGCGAGGTGTGAAGACTCATAGGGGGATAAAATGGACTACATACCAGAGCGAACGCTGTTTTAATGTATTTCTGAAGTCATCTTTGGTATTTCAGAGTTATGTGATCTAATAAAGTCATATAAACTTGTATTTTATTGCTGTATGTATTGTTATTCTTCTAACTCCGGTTGTTTGTGACACACTGTAAGGAAATCGAGGAGCTCATGCAGCAGATCTATGCAGCAGCATCCAAGGTGGACGTGACCTTTGGCCTCCCCGACCTCGCCACCGCGCTCAAACAAATACAGTCTCAATACGACAGCATTGCCGCCAAAAACCTAAAGGTAGGGAGCCGCTCGCTGATGTTAAAAACACACGTGATCGGAATTGTTTGGCCTATAAACAGCACACAAGAGAGACAAGTTTGATGTTTTAAAAAGCAGGCGATTATCCGTCGACACCTCTCTCTAGGAAATGGACGCTTGGTATGCGTCGAAGTTTCAGGACCTGAGCAGCGCCTCCACCAAACACGTGCAAAGTGTTCGGACTCTGAGAGAGGAAATCGCAGGCTATAGGAAGAACGTGAGTAGGGTTTTCTATTTTTAAAATACAGTATATGTGGTTTGCGTCTACAATGTCTGAGCCACGTGTGTGCAGATTCTTGACAAGGAGCGCGAACTGGATGCGGTGAAGACGAGGAACGAGTATTTGGTGGCGCAGATTCGTGATGCGGTGGAAAAACACAAGAAGGAGGAGGACGACCTACAGGTAGACTGACACGATGCAGCTGCTGCAGTTATTTACATTCACGCGACCGTTCACGCAGCAGGATGAATACGGCACGTTTCAGTCATCCTCTGTACTGAAGTTCTGTTGTGTTCTGCTGCCAACAGGAGCGTATAGAGGCCAATAAGCTGGATCTGAAGGTGACCAAGGAGAAGATCGCTCTGCTGCTGCGGGAGCACCAGGACCTGCTGAACGTGAAGATGGCTCTGGAGATTGAGATCACCACCTACAGGTGAACAGAAGGATCTTATGAATTCTCACTGAACACTGCGTTTTTATCATTTTAACTTCCCTCCCCATCGGTTTATTTGTCACAGGAAGCTGATCGAGGGGGAAGACAGTCGTCTGAGCACCACGGTCCAAAACCTGTCCCTCACTGGAGGCCTGCAGCTCACTACCTCTGTTAGCATGTGCGCAGCTTCAGCCGCTGCAGCGACTGTGAAGCTAAATGAAGCCCGAGGTGAGTCGACCATCAGCAGGGCGGAGGCAGCCTCAGAGGAGCAGTCCATCGAGATGTCCGAGAGGAAGACTGTCCTCATCAGGTAGAGGCCAACATCCGCTCTCAGTCCAGATTTCTCACCGAGAGTCGACTGATGACGTTTCTTAATTTTGTTCCCCCACCTTTGTTCTTCAGAACAGTAAAGACAGATGAGGACAAGTATGAGAGCGACACGCAGACACGCACCATCATCATCTCCGGAGCTGCAGATGATACAGAAGAAGAATAGATTTGTCATGTCATGTTATTCAGGTGTTTCCAGCACTTTGCAAATCGATGAATTAACTCTGAATTTAAGCAGAAAAAGAAATTTGTACTTGTACTCAAGCAGCCCATTTCAAGCGTTGTTTGTCGTCTATGCAGACTCAGCATGAAGACATATGCACAGTGTGTAACTCCTGCTCCTAACTCCCTCCGCCTCTCTGCTCTTTTAATCCTCCTGTGTGTCAGGAACGTGTCTCTTAAAGTAGCTAAATAAACTGCAAGCAAATCGTAGCTGTGTTTGTTTTTTTTTTTTAATATAAAGCTGGAACACTTGCACTGCGAATAGCAATTAGTTTCATTATAGAATTATCTGACGACTGCTCGTTTCCCGGAGGCCCACGGAGAAGTCTTCAAACCGCTTCTTTTGCCTGAGAAACAGTCCGAAAAACTAAAGACACTTCATTTCACAAATGACAAAGAAAAGCTGCATGAACCGGGACATTTTGGACAATTTAGCTTTAAAAATGACACGAATGAAACATGAATGATTAGCTGAATATCAGAGTAATCGACTGATAGTTGCAGCTCTATGGAAAACTGAAACACAACACACACACTTTGCTCCTTTTTCTTTTGCATTATTTATTTAAACGAAAGCAGCAACTGACATTCAAGGGAAGTACCACTGCGACAACTCCCTTCATGTGTAAACTTGTTTCATAATCAAATTCACTGTTTAAAAAAATCAAAGACAGACATACAGTAACATTTCCACAAAGATTCCATTTAGTAAGAAGTTACATGATAACAAAAAATGTGATTCAACTTGTCATCAAAACCGTTACCGAGTGTAAAGACAATTTATGTTTTGATTAGACATATAAAGTCAAGTAGCTTATTTATATGATATATAAACCCAGATTTCCAGGCACATAGTCGCCTGTTTGAGATATTAGAACAAGCCAAGAGTAGCTTTTTTTCAAAGAAGCTCAAAATCTCCCACAGTGTGTCCCATTTCTTAGAGTAGAGTAGTGTGAAGTCCAAAGTGAAATTAACAGCAAGAAGCAATTTCATATTAAATAGACTGCATCCAAAAAGCACCGATGGATTTGTCGATCTCGCGTGACTCTGCGTCTCTAGTGCAGCGGTTTGGGTTCGCCCCCGACTCCTCCGGCGAGACGATAAACCGCAAGGCTGACTTCGTGTGCCAGGGCATCAGCGCTCTCCTACAACGCGAATACAACATCCGTTTGTATCAGAGAGTGAAAGCAAATGGAGAAAGAAAAAGACCTCAAAAGAAGCTCTCACCTGCGATTCTGCCTCGGCGTAAACTCTCACCACGTCCTCGGTGCCGGAGGGTCTCACGAAGGAGCGGGCCTGTCTGTGCTTCTTCACTAAGCCGTCGATGGCCTCCTGCAGTCCGTCTGGGCTCACTGCCCGCCTCTCTGCATCCGTCGTGTCTATCACCCTGCGGTCCGACACCTACAGAAAGCACAAATATAGTTTCATATAAGTGCTCATGCACCATATATTCATGTGGAGGAGGCACCGATGGGAGTGCAGATTACATACCAGTGATGGAATCTAACCACGTACAGTACATTTACCCTTACTTGAGTATTTTCATTTTTTGCAACTTAATACTTCCACTCCACAATATTTTGTCTTAAGTCTATTGTATTGAAGTTAGCATGCTAACCAGCTAGCCCCGGGTCTGAAACGTCTTCCTCCCAGAGGCCCAAACCTCCTGTGTGAGCGGTATAGACACCAACCCTTCCCCTGGTGGTCCAGCTGGCTGTACGGCTAACTGAGCTAACAAGCTAACAGTAGCTACAGTCATGGATGTTCAATAAGAATACAGTCAGCAGCAGTAAGTGGTTACTGTGGTGCACATTTAAGGCTTTTACTCAAGCGTCCTCACAATATCTTTACTTTTACACAAGAACGGTAAGAAAGGTCAAAATGTCTTCCTCCGGGATTAATTATCACAACCATCACGCAGTATAACAGATAAGCGAACGAGCACCTTGACTTTGAGCTGCCTGTTTGGCAGGTCGCTGTAGATTGCGTCCCACTGCTGGACAGTCATACTCTTGATGGCCAATATGGCTTCAATCAGCAGCATGTCAGAAATGGCATCACCTACAGTCTTTAGAAGATAAAAAAAAACAACACACAGTCACACGTCAGAACTGTGAGCGGGCGCAACGATAACGCCGCTTTGTTCCGCTGGTTCGGTGTGCGTTTGTGCGTTTCCACCTGGTTGATGACGTTCACAGTGTTCTGCAGCAGGAGAGCCGCTCTCTTCCTCTCGTCGTCGGTGCCCGTGTTCTCCGCCAGCTGCTGGATCTTCTCTTCAGCCGCCTTGCTGAACAGCACCTGAACACAACAACCAAGTACACTGTCACACATGTGAAGATTGGCTTTCATCAAAATGCTAGACTGGCGGGCGTCTGATTCTACTCACAGTTCCGTGACCGTTGGCCTCGAAGTACACACCGATATCAAACTCCTGGGCCGCGTGATGAAGGTGCTTCACTCCAGTTTTAGTGCACCTCACTATCACCTGAATCGCATGAGAATGTGTGAGCACTCCCTCAAACCTATTTCAAAAAGAAACTAAAGCAATGCTTGAGTTTCTCACCTTCATCGTGTCTTCCAGATAGCGCGTTGAGCTTCCGTTAGCGTAGGCAGTCTGCACCACTGCTATCTGCAAGTCTAACCCAGCCTGCGTGAACAGAAACGAAAACTATTCACTCAAGAGTTTGTGTGTCTTGTTGTTGTTCTCGTGTTTGCATTTTTCGGGAGAATACCTGTGTGAGGAGCTCTTTCAGGAAAGTGCTGATGAGAGTAGCGATTTTGTCTCCGTCCAGCAGGTGAAACTGTCCTTTAGAGTCGGAGTAGTAGTAAATGATTCGGTCAGCGTCGCCGTCGTAGGAACAGCAACGCTCCCCTGGGTTCATCTGAATGCCTTCAAGAGAGAGCAGAGAGAGAGAGAGAGGTGCTAAAAACAGCTTTCGGCTTTACTAATGTTTCATTTCCTCTTGGTCACATACACTCAGTTGCCGGTTTGGAGCTGTTGCAAACTGGTAGGTGTACCTGATACACTGGCAGCTGGGTGCACAGTTGCTTGGCACTGTTTTGACAAAAGCTACATTTATGGCAACATAAAAATGTAACACGTGTTGGATTCCTAGAAATTTCAGCTGAAACAAGCATCAAAAAGTACAATTTTTAGGCAGATGTCAAGTAAAATTAGTTTAATACCAAATACTACAGTAATTGTTTTGGCAATTTGCTGTTTCACAGTCTCCATCTTGTGGTTAAACATTGCATCTCTGTCTTCATGTGAATAAAGCTACATCATGTCTGCTGTTCTGTTGTCAACACATTATGATGGCGGTATCTATAATGCATTAAAGAGTTCATTTATTTTGTATTGATCAAGGTGAATAAAACCTTTCAAAGTTGTAATGAGTATAATGAGAATAATGAGTTTTTCATTTGCATCTTTTTTTTATAAAGTACTGAAAAATGTCGTCTCCTGAGCGCAGTCGCACCTGTTGGAGCTTTTTGCTGCACTTTGACAAAGTCAGCCCCACACTGGTGGTTGAGCTTCCCTTTACTGCCGTCGTTGAACAGCGATATGTGCAGCTCCTTCTTCAGGTGACTCTCCATCTCGCGCACCTTTAGAGCCCCGATACCGTTGGCACCGTCCACGGTGAGGTGCTTCTGGTCGTCTGTGCAATTTGACGCCTAGCAGAGAGAAAAAGATGGCGGGAGGGAGAAAGGAGTGATGCCCGGGTGGATCAATGGATTGCAAAAACCACAAACATGAAGAAACACCAGTGCACACGACACACCCTGTGTGCTTACATTCTTTGTCAGCTGAATGAAAGCTTGGCAGAGTTTCTTATAGTATCCTTCCACCGTTGCTTCTCCATATTTACCCTTCGTGTTCTGACAGCAAACCATGTAGTGGAGCTGTGGGGTGGTCACCAAACCATAGTCTGATGAGTAAGAAGTGAAGAAAACATTCAACAAAACTATGAAAGCAACAAATTAATTTAATATGCGAGTGTAAGAATCTAATTAACCTTACCTTTGCTTTTACCACCAAGTGCAGAGACTCCATCCAACACTGCTTGTGAGAGGCTGGCACTGCTGCTTCTGTAATTAGAGGACACGTGTTTGTTTAGTCTTTAACGTCTGGTAAAAGTGCATGTCAGTTTACTTGTCTGCTGGTTATCTTGATGGCTGTGGGTGCACCTATGAAACCAAAACTAGACATCACTTTTGGTCATATACCTGGTGTCTTTCCCCACAAACACGTTCGCCTCCTGGCCCATGTTTATGTCCTCCTTCTCTATAACGTCTTTCAGAGCAGTGAGCAGATCCTCCTGCTCCGCGTTGGCCAGCTGGGTGGCGTAGCCCTCCCATGTTGGTGTCACCATCTCGCCCATGGGGTCAACCAGCTTCACCCCGTTGTCCTCCTACACAAGTGCAGATGTAAAGAGCGAGACAGGAAGAAGTTGAAGGGGAGGATTGTGAGGATTATGTTTTTATAGGGTTGTTTAATCTAGAAGCGTCCCAAAATGAAATGACAACAATATCAAAAGAAGACGAAAACGACCGCCACCTCTGGGTTGTGTGATGCAGTGACCATGACTCCGATGGTGGCTTTTGTCTTTTTGGAGCGGAGAGTTGCCAGCAGCCCCATCCTGAACATGATGTGGTCCAGATCTTTGGCGTTGGTCCTGAAACCAGCGGTGCCATACTGCAATACCAGCCCTGCAGGTTTAGGGTGCAGCCCGGACTGCTTTGATACTTCCTGAAACTCGGCCATCACTGAAACACATTAGAAATACATTTTACTTTACATAACTATTACCAACAAATTGTACTCGTAATGCATCTAGGGCTGCAACTTACTTTTTGAGTTGATGATTAATCTTAGTCTATTATTTTCCCAATTAATCGATCACATTTTTTGGTCTATAAAAAGGTGTCAGTGTTTCCTAAAGCCCAATATGATGACTGAAAATGTTTTGTTTTGTCTACAACTCAAAGAAAAAATACTCAAAACTGATTTGCCGATTATTAAAGGTGCAACAGAGGTTTTTAGGCCTGATGACTTCAACTTCAGCAGATATCCCTGAAACACAGCAAATAGAGTTCTTCTAAGTTATTTTGTCACTTAAATTCTTACATATTGCACCTTTAAAATAATCGTTGATTAATGTAATAGTTGACAACTAACCCATTAATTGATGCAGCTTGAAATATATTCTAGGTTCAAGTATTCATTATGCAGCAGACTGGACCCCACAGTGTTGTATTAAGAGGTTTATTATTACTTTATTCTACCATCATTACTGCATTAAAGCGTAATTAGCCTTTTTAATGTTGGAGCTGGTTGAGCTTGAAGCATTTTATAGAGAAGTCACAGCAAGAAAACATACAAAACATACAGCTGAAAACAACGCCTGGACCAAGCTTACACAAAACATGTCGAAGGACAAGAAAAGGGCAAAGTTTACAGCAGACTGTCGCCCACAAACGAGATAAACTCAATAAACTGCCTCATATCAGTTGAATGAGAACACCTTAGCTTAATTAACTAGCTTAAATCACTTTAACACACTCGCAGCACAAAGTGGTGCTTTAGGTATAACCGTAAGATACACATCCCGACACTCAACTATAAGCGTAGGAGCTTCAAAATGTCTTAAATTCACTTACTGTGTTGTTTTGTGGATGTTTAGCAGGGGAGTGTAGTGAAGAGTGAGTGAAACGCTTCCCGTTCCTCCTCCTATCCTTCTTTTTGCTGACGACGTGGCTACACTTCCGGGTACGTCACGTGACGTCAGTACGCTCGGCGTGCCCTGTCGGATGCAGGGGCGCCTTCAACACCACAACCAAGCGAAAATACGACGTGCAGATTAGATTTTTTATTTTTTATTTATTTTTTAGCTTTGACTGTAATTTGAATGTCTTTAAAAAAAATAATAAAAGCCCAAAATATCTCAAAGAAAAGCTTTATTTTGGGCCCATGTAGCACAAACATGGAGTCTGCATCCATGTAAGACTCCAGATTTGTGAATACAACCTTACCTGATCATAACCACACATCCGAAACAAATCACGTTCCACCTCCATCATGTGTCTGATGCAGAGCTCACATGCAGCAGCTCATGAACCACAGTCACGCTCGAGTATTAACCCTTTCGGTGCTTCGGGCTCCTGCA
>OMLP01028881.1:0-15582 GCA_900302685.1 Spondyliosoma cantharus | reverse complement strand
GCTGAAGGTGCTCGCTGGAAGCCGAGGTAACAAATTCAGGAGAATCTTTGATTACCTCTAATGTGGTTATAGGTAATGGTGACCTGTCTCTAAGGAGCCAAGCCAGAGCTAAATTATATTTCAAATCCATTAAACCTTACCTCAGATCCATGATTTGCTTCCAGCAAGCAGCTACCCAGGGCAGCGGGTAATTGAATTTCAAACCTGAAGCCAGGAAGCAGATAGGCCCCTGAGCTAAGTCCTCTGCATGAGGTGGAATACTGTTATGCATAAAGTCATGATTTATTTGTGCCTATCAAATCTTGTAATGGGCTGCTCTCTGCCACGGAGAGGAATAACCCCATTTGTTGAAACAACACTTGTGTGGAGGAGAAAAAAAAAAAAAAGAAATAAAAAATGAGATTGCTGTGACCAGCAGACAAAAAACTGTTATTGAATTGGGGCATTTAACCCGACTCCAGCTGCAGAGGAAACTCGCAGAGGATGGAGGGACATGCTTAATTACACGGACATGAAACTCGGAGCAGGACGCTGCCGTGATACGCTTTGATGGATCGGATTCATTTGCACTTTCTGCTACACAGGTTAGGATCACCAGGCCCCCCGAGGCTGTACACTTTATACATTTTTTTTCTGACTGTAGATTGAAGCTGTTACATCCCATCATTACGCACCACCTTTAAAAAAAAAAAAAAAAAAAAAAGTCCTTGGATCAGTTATTGGATGAGCTAATGGATCAAAAACAGAGGTAATGAAATAAACATCAAATGGAAAGAAATTAAGATCCGATCCAGTGGGCGGTTGAAATACAAACCCCTCGTCACGAGCAGCTTTAATTCAGCGCCGCGGCAGCCAGACCGAGCCGTAACCTTGATGCGTCTAATTGCTTACAGTGGGGCTGAACTCTGGGGGAGACTCTGGGCTGTTAATAGGAGGATCATGCACTCAGGGGAAAGTATCGGCTCCACTTTCTCGTTGTTGTCATCCCTGCTATTTCCAGACATCCCTCACCGCAGAGTCGAGACAGGCAACACCAAACTCGATAGCGAATCAATCATTGGACCAATTTACCAATTAGGCTCGTCGTGCTCCAAAAATAAACACATCACAGCTCTCCGGTCGTCGTCTCGCCTCCGGGGACCGTCTCAGCATCCAGTGCGGCGATCGGGGCGCACAGGGGAAGACGTCTCATCGATAAGTTAGCTTTGTTGCACTGACGCTTTCTCTGGTTGTCGTCAGGGTGCTTCAAAACGTATTCCTATACAATTACTAAACTCTCTCGGGAAAATATGGAGTCTGTAATTTAATCCTAGTTTTTAAAGTATTTAAGTAAAATCACTTGATTAGTTTCTGTTAGTTTTGGGTTACTTCAGTACCAAATATGCAAATAAAGATGAGAGACGATTCACGTTATGTTGTGCACAGATGCACATTTAGATAAACAGCCGTAATTATGCACATTTTAAACCTGTTAGCACCAAGTTTAGCATAAATGTTGCTTTAAATTAGATGTAATTCCTCTTTTCTGCTTTAAAAACAAAGAAAAGATGATATGTTAAAAGCCCTTTTTCACCAGAGGCCATGATAATAAATAGGAAACTGCGAGATTAGTGATTGTTTCGCTCAAGGCCAGTGTTGTGATATATTTAATGTGTGAGGTATCATCTGTTTTCTTATTCTACAATGTATATAATCGATGTGATCCTGCTAATAATCCTCATCTTTATCTAATGTACGACTTCTTTCCGTAGCTTTACAGGAATACAGTTTCCTTCTTTGTGTCGTAATTACATGTTCACTGTTAATGGATGACATGACGGCTATCCAAAAAAGTAAAATGTGAAATCAATTTTTAACGATTGGTTCTGTAATTATAGGTATTTTTCAGCCCTACGTGTGGAAGATTTCAACCACAGCCAGTTCTATCTCTGTCCTGAGGGGAAAGGGGTCAATAGAAAAAGAGGGGTAGGGGTAAAAATCTGAAATTTGATTAGGCCCCTTAAGTGCAATTACAGGTGTGCTGATAAGTTTGGTTTTAATTAGTGTTTGATGGTGTGAAAAGGGGTTGAAAAGTAATGATTTACAGCTGAGCCCTGCTTGGATGTAGGGGAGGGAACTTCGTCACAGACTCTGATGTTTCCGGCTTGTATTTGGGATCATCTGGCTCCACAGTACGAGGACGTGGGGATGTGTCGTCCGTCATTATAGATGCCATCGCCATGATGCGAGCGGACTAAATGCACGCAATTACTCACAACGTGTACGCGCCGTCGTAACATCATATCTGGTTGTGTTTTTCTTCCTGCCTCGTGAATTGTCTTCGTCGTTCGTCTGTTTAACGGCTGCCTATAAAAAGAACTGCCCAAGCATACGCCACCGTCTATGATTCAAGTATTCCGCAGGGTTTCATCCCGACAAAATTACAGCATCGCGCGAAAATATCCTGCTCTAAATGGATTTATGTCCTCTAAAATAACGTGGCAATTCACCCAGGTGACATCTAAAACGTCTGAAAAACACCAGAGTTAAGTCTTCAAGAGATAGTGTATAATTTATGGTGGAAAGAGAGGGCTTTGTGATGATACAACCGTTCTTGGCAGCGTCACCTCCCCTGGCAGGCCGTCTCCTGCTCTGAGTCTCAATGCTGGAGCCGCCGCCGCCGCCGCCGCTGCTGCTGATGCTGCTGATGCTGCTGCTGCTGCTGATGATGCTGCTGCTGGTGGTGGTGGTGGTGCAAAGCCTGCCAGAGCTCCAGCATGCTCTACCCACCTGTCACTGTGCAGAGAAAAACATTTCATTCACGCAGAAGATACATGTCACTAGCTCTCACAGAGAACCACTAGCATTTACAATAACTGTCAAATCACTGAGTTAAGGGGTAAAATATCTACTTTTTTTTTTTTTCTCCCTGATATGCGTGTCTGTTCTTTCAAGCCACGAATGTATAGCGACTGTCAGAGACAGATTCACTTTACTTGTGCAAGTGCAGCTTTCTTCACAGGGATTGTCCTGCTGGTACGTTAAAGTGCAGAGACGTGTCAGGAGCCCAGGACGTTCTGACGTACACGATATAGGGATGGAAGTGCCGAATGAAGAAGACGCCGCGGGACTAAATACTAATAATAATACAAAGCATCCTCCTGTTTTAGGAAAATTCACAGTCAGGTTAGGCAAGACAATACAACAGAAAGCCTGTACGACACAGTACACAGTGCAGCACAGAGAAGAAGTGCTCTGTTAGTCGTTCCACTGCTTCAGTGGACGACCTCCCAGATACTGAGTGCATTCCCAGAATAGAAAAAGAACTGGTTATTGACTCCGCAGTACGCCCAAGTGGGCTTTATGATTTAGTGCAGTGAGCCATCAACTCTCCGAGCAATGTGCAGCAAACAAAAAACATTTTATCAATATTCCATCAGGCAGGGGCCCTCTCTCTGTTAATATAGTGCCCAGACGCATCTTAGCACCCCACAAGATTGAGGCGGCGGCTGAGCTCGCACACTGCTGCCCGCAGCTCGCGGGACAGTGTTGAATTAAATGGATCGCCACTGGCCATGTCACTATGTTGACAAGCATGTGATGGTTTTTGTTGGGTTTTTCTTTTCTTTTTTTTTGGGTCCTGTGTTGATGCGTTGTTGTTTATCGCAGCGAGCTGTTATGCACCCACGACGCATTCTGCTCATCTGCGCGTCAAACGTCATCTACTGCAAAACCGTTTGTATCCATAAATACCCGTATGTAGCAATTAATTGAAGTTTGCAGTTTAATAACTCAATAAATTGTATGGAATCTGGTAGAGCAGCTACCTCGGCGACAGTTCCCTCCATCACTCTGCGTTTGAAACCACCTCCGTCTGCATATACTGTAAATATGCCGGATCGTTGTCATCAAGATCCGTACATTATTCCCTGAGATGTTAACGGAAATTCAAGAAAAGTGACACCGAAAAACTCCTAGTCTAGAAAACAAAAAGGTGCCTGATGCTCAGCAGTGCATCTTAATGGGGTCTATTCAGTTCCTCGACTCATCCTCTGTAGGAGCTTCATGGAAATCCATTCAGAAGTTTTCTGTGTAATTCTGCTGACAAACCAACAAACAACCAACCAGGACACAGGTGAAGACATCACCTCCTTGGCGGAGGTAAAAAAAAAAAAAAAAAGACTTTGAAGCCAGTCTGTAGCTAAAGGCTACGTCGACTTTGCTAAATCAGTTTGTGTGACGGTCTTTGAACAAACTTTTTTTTCTTTGAAGCAGTAAAGGTGAGGCTTTAACCCACAAACACACACAACTTCTCATTTTTCTCCAGAACCGTTAAAACGCTCCGAATTTAACGTAGCGGCGCCGCTTTCCCTCTCCTGATTGGGCGAAAATGATGTCATATCAGGACAGAAGTCTCAGTGTGGCATTGACAGAAGAATCGATTCAGAGTCGGCACGTTTCTCACTGCACAGCTGTGTGATTATTTTTGGTCCGCGGGAGAAACATACAGTTTTGTTTCGCCGTATATTGTCTGGTAAGTGCTCTTTCGTTTCTCGAGAGCTTGTTGGACTTTACTGATTTCAAGCTTGTTGAACTCCATACTTAACACAGCACACAATCTAAGTACCATCGTGGGAGTGAGGGCAGTCCTCAACAACTTATGTGGAATTGTGAAAATGAAAAGCGCTATACCGGTGCGAGAAATCCACTGTGCTATACTGTGCAATCTGCAACACAGTAAAAAAAAACAGCTGATTGGAATGAAAAAGAGAGTAAATGCGTCGCTGCAACGGCTGAGGTTATAATACGTGACTACAATGCTCCCTTTTTTTTTCGCTTTGTGCTGATGAGCATTTAGGCCGTCATGCATAAAAGCACTTTTTCCCAGATGTGTTGCTGCTTTCACCGAGATTCATTCCATCTGCATTATTCATGCTAGCTGTGTAGCTCTCATCCAGAGTGATATGAGTGCGCCAGTAGAGGGAGTTTGAATGTCTAAATTTGCACCATTACAAGCCAGAGTGCAATTAAGTTTACTAGTTTCTCATTGGGCTGGGAGGAGGAGCGACGCGAGGAGAAAAAGGGTCGGTGCAGGATGGAGAGGGGAGCTAAGATGGAGGCGGGCCGGTGAGAAACAGAGGATGTTTTAAGTTGTGATGGGAAAGATTTTTCTGTGTCGAATATTCGTTAATGTGCTCGGTCATTTTATTTTGAAAGGCCGTTTTGCTCTCGCATTAGTGACCTTGTCAAGAGGCAGGAGGTCATAGTGAGGAGGGGCATAAACACAGCGGGACATTTTCTGCAGCAAACTAACCCCCGCAAAACTAATTTGGACCCAGAAGAGGTGAGACGGATGCACATGGCTCCTGCAGCACCGCCCGTGTCCTGCAGAGCTACAGGGTTTCCACATTGTGTCTGTCCAGCAGCTCAGCTCTGTGTTCAGATGATAAAAATCAGAATATGTGACACTTTTGGGAAGGTTTTTGGAGGATTTGGGTTTTAGGGGCTCTGTGTCAGGACACAACGCTTCTCAGGCTAATCCTGCTGTGAAAATGAGATTTGCATTAGAAATCAAAATATTATAATATACCAGCGTCCTGAATGAAACCAGTAAATGAATATGTTCTTTTTTGGTAACAATGTCCTCTATCCTAATGTTATTTATCATGTTAGCTCTGAAACACAATCGTATACGGTGGGTTGACTCTTGCAGGGATCACGTGGACGGCCGGGTTAACTCTTACCTTTCCTGAAGATGAATGTAAAGTTACACCCGTCCAGCCCAAAGTAAATCCACAGCTGTTGATTGATTTTGAGCACAGGCAGGTTTTGGGGTCTTTTTAAAAGGTTACAGTCTTTTTTTTCAGACGCTCCGTAAGCGCTTCTGGCGTTAATCTTCAGGAGTTTGAACACGATGAAATAGTTTTGTTTTTTTTTAATCTAAAAATAAGCCTGTGGATGACCTATAACTGCCCCTATTAACTGGAAAACACACTGGGTCCACATCATATTATAGCCTTACACGATCCAGGTTCCAAGTTGATAACAACATCGGTGACAATGAAGACAAAATACAGGAAATCATTCAGGCGCCTGGCAAAAACAAATGCAATTTTGTGACCTCAAATGATGCCCGCTTGAGAGGAACAGAAGCATAAACTCTTGTGCGAATAAACTCATCTACGTCATCACTCATACTCGTACTCATGTAAAGCATCGGCAGTCGCAGTTTACAGCCATTTCATTGCCATTTATGCACATAATACTGACTGTGGCATTAAATATGACACTAAAATTGAATCTACTCGTCATTTCGGTAAAAAAAAAAAGACAGTTTTAGTCGGATTTTCATTCACCACCGAAACACCCAGACGCTTCATCGCCTAGCTGTGGTTTTATTGTCATGCTAATAAGCAGCTACAGGACTCTAAGAAGACTGAATTACCCAAAGTCAGCAAGTACGCATCTAATCACTGGAACCAAGCAACGGTCCGTGTGGTTTTGGGAACAGCGATATTTTGTTGACTGGCAGTCGACTTATTCAGTTTTGAGATAATTATCCGCGTGAGGTAAACGCAATAAATTCAGTACCTGTAGAGTAAATCATAACACAGTCACATAACAGCGTTGATATGATAGTTTGTGTTACATTACAAAGTGCTGCTGTTCGCTTGTTCTAGAAACTAAAACTCAATTGACCAAAGCTGACAGCCCTCTTACACACGCTTTCACAAAGGTGGTTTTTATTGTATCCCATGGATTTATATTGCTCAGGTGTTGCACTGGGTGTGTCCGCCCTCCTCCTCTTTGGTGGTTCCAGCTGTTCGGTTTCCTGATTGAAGCCGTGGACTGAAATGTTGCGTTGTGCCCGCCGCACCGTCCAATCGCTCCAGCCAGTTAGACGCTCATTTCAAATTACTCGCCTGCTCTGTCGCAGCTTGTGGCTGTATTTGTTGCTCAGCAAGCCCTAAATAAGACACATAGCCAGTGGATTTGATTGGATATTGATGATTGATTTTGTGGAATATTGTCGCTCACCAGCGGTGCGTTTTGCTGCAGACGACCTGCGTGTCTGAGGAAGAGTCTCGGTATTAAAGCACAATATACGTCCGGCTTATTTGCTTTTGTTTTGTTTGCTTTTGTTCTCACTTCTTCCACATTTCCCAGGACAATTGTTGCCCGCTGGGATTGAGGAGCCCGCATGAGGCAGGTTTCCTGTATGAAATCAGCAAGGCAGCGTTCTGTGAAGAGACACAGGGAGCGTAGAGCCGCTTGTGTTGTGTATTACGATATTCATCGTATGGCAGCCTGCCATTGAACGCGGCGCGGTAATCCAAACGGCCCTCTGTGATAAGTAGATGGTGCTGCAGATGATTGCGGCCCTGAGGAGAGGCGAGTTGAGCCGCTGAACCGCAAGCCCAGCCCAGCCGCCTCTACCAGCGGAGCAGAGGGCCACAGGCTGCGCGGAGATGAGCACTCTTCACAGCCATCAGAGAAATAGATGACTCTCTACTCGGAGTGGGAATCGGTGGAACCGTGCCTTGCAATCGCGGTAATTCACCACTCAACACTTGCACCAGGATCTTACTCGTGATTAATGGCGCCCAAATTAAGCAGCTCGTTCTGCGTGTTTTGAATAACCGGGATAATATATATATATTTTTTTTTTTTTAAAAGCAAGGCACTTGTAAAAATTGTGATTGTTAATAATTTACATATGATAACATATCATCAGTCGCAGAGTAAAAAAAAGGTTTTTGCCAGAAACTTTGCTTTTGTTACACATTTGCATTATCGTCATCTCGGCCCAGCCTGTTCTCGCCAAACAGCAAAATAACACGTCAGAGGCAAAAGTCATTTCAAGGGATATCAGAAGAAAAAAAAATTGCTTTACGCACTGAAGTTAATGGCATCATTTTTGGTGCAAACATGTCATAGTATGAAGAGTAAGAAACAAACTCCTGTGCTGGTCCCGTGTGAAACCCAAAGTCAATGTTGTCTTCTATTAAAGCTGACTGCTTGACTCCCAGAATATATCTTTAAAACACTGCTGCAGCCGGCTCAACTGGACCGACATCGCCGTGTTTCTTATGGTTGAGCTTGTCCGACCTAGCAGCACTAGCTAAGGAGGGCGGGTGTAGGATCGGACAGCTGGTCACATTTGCAACCATGTCACTGATTTGACCATCTTTTGCAGCATGGATGGTTGCAAAATCATAGCACAGAACGCCAGGATTGATTATTATTTAGTTAATGGGATGGCAAAACTGTAAACTCATGGATGGGCCAGCTGAAGAGCATCCTTAAATACACTCCATCGTTAAGTATACAGGCATTTATTTTTAGTGTCAGTGAAACCTTGGGTTGCGTAAGCCACATCCCACCAGTCAGGAAACTTTCCTGAAAGCCAGCTGTGAGCTGGAGTTGAATGCGGACATTTGTTGGACGGCGACCGCATCATAATTCTCTCCTGGCGGAATGAAATCACCCAAAGTTCGAACAGGTGACCCAGCAGAATGCAGAGAAAGCAGCGGGATGTGCAAAACTTGCAGACACAAGACATTATATGGTCCTTCAGTCTCGGCTCAGTGGCAAATGAGGGATTTGATGGGGAGCACTAGAGCAGTGGCTTGAGTGGCAGAATGCTCCTAAAGCCCCAGCTAGTTCTAATGAGGCAGCTTGATGTAGCAACCAGGTCCACTGGGCGCAGGAAGGACCAGATGTCGCTCGTACACTCGCTCATTCCTTCCAGCACAGCCTGCATTCACCGTTCTGCCCATCTGCTGCTATAAAGCACAGTCAATATTTAGCCACTGGGAAAAGGACAGACACGCTCTGCACCTGGATCATTATAGTGCCTCTGGTAAATTGGAGATATTTTTTTTTTTTCTCTCTAAGCCCAACTAAGAAAAAGTAAACACCTCTTTTTTTTTTTTTTTTTTTTCTCAGCCCACACTAACCTCTTGGACTTGACCTCCTGATGTTTCAGATACTTCTTTTCAGCTCCCTTAACAGTGTTTACTAATGAGGAGAAAATATATATAACACATCTTAGTGCTAGATCGCGTCCAGGAACAGTTGAATAATCCTCACAGCTCATATTGCATGACTCAGCAGTGAATCATGGTGCGCCAAGGCGCCACTGAGAAAAAGAAAAAAAAAAACTGACATGCAATATGCCAATTCTCGCCTGAAGATGAGACATTAACAAATTACTGAAGATGAGGAAAATAAGAATTCATTTCCTGCAGGAAAATGGTTGAATGTCTTTGTCAGTTTGTCTTTTACACACTCTGCGTGACAACTGCCGATTATATCATTTAGCTCGAGGCATCATCATCTGTGACTGTGTTGGCTGACAGTGAAAAGGAATAAGCGGTGAAGTTTTAGTCAGGAGGTAAAAAACTTTAGGCCACTGAGACGCTTCCATTTATTTTTAATGTATTTTCAGCATTTATATTATGATACGCAAAGAGTACACAGAGCAACAATCAAACATTAAGAATCAGAAAACATTTTAATGTTCCAGCTTGTGTGCAAATGGAATAACGCCTTTGGTATCGTGCGGTATCTTTCTTTCGTCTGCGATCAACAGTCTTAGTAGATGCCACGTTGCGAAATAAAAAAAAAAAAATGAAGGATTACAGAATTGGCCAAGCGTACTGCCCTGACATCAGCAAGCGAGTGTTAGAGGTGGATTTCAACGTTCGATGTCGAGAGTCAGTTCCCGTCGGTCAGTTCGGCAGGAAGAATCGTTCCGGGGAACTTGGTTAGAGTTGGGAACGGGTCGTATTTTGGCTTGTAATACCTGCTTTGGTTGCCTCAAACACGGCTTTAAATGTCTCGGCCTTCTTGCACTTATTTCTGCTCAGAATGGTGCTGGAGCCACCTATCCCAGCATGCATTAGTAAACACTTAGGATTTAGCTAGCTTAACTAATTGTTCATTTATAGCATGACGAGCAGTAGTTGGATCTAACATCAGCTGTGCCAATTCATAGTTGATCTCCGCGCGTATTGTGCCGTCTCTTGGGAAAACCCGGCCAATTGCCTGCTCAATTTTATGAAGAGCGAACACGCTGTCGAACATGATGAAATAATAGTAAAACTGCTGCACACTCTTACTTTAGTTACACAGTTCAAAGATCAAAACACCGGGCAGACATCACGAAAGCTTTCATTCCACTTGTCTGAAAAAACCTGCCAAAAATCCTGCCCCAACTCTTTTATACCTCCACGCGTAGGAGTGTGTTCCTCTGCAAGTTTGTGCACGGGTGCCATGCGCCCCTGCCTATATTTGCTCTCAAATGTCTCCGAGGAGAGACAGCCTGTAAAGAAGCACAGACAACATATCTCATATTAGTTCTCCTCTCAGCGTGACGCGTGGCGCGCTGAGCCTCTCCTGTAGGGCGGATTTATATTCAAATTCATAGAACTGCATGCTTTGTTGCAGCAACCCCGGCCTGCTTACATGAGGAACTTGAAAGGATGTGTTCATGTCAGCTTTCTGCCTCAGCTTCCAGGCAAAGAGAGGGGAGAGTGTTGTTTCACCACTAATTCTGAAGTTCTGAATTGGATCTGGGCATTACCCCGTGTGGCTCTGGTGAACCGAGGAGCTCTCATTGGAGTTCATTTGCATTCCGAGGAGCTGTTACTACACGGTATGTGCTGGGGTTGTGCTTTTTATGAAAATGAAGGTTAATCAGCAGTCATTGCTTCACACTTCCCTTTAAAGAGATATGTGCTAAAATATTTAACACCCCTCTATAGTTTTTTTTTTTCAAGCCACTGGTTAAAAGAAAAAAAAAAAAACAAGTCTTCGCGCTCCTGAAATGGTAAATGCAACAAAGGGTTATCTCACATTACTTCACAGACTCATAGGAAGTCGAAAACCTTTTTAGATTACTTTTGAGAAGCAGACTGCTGCACTAAAGCACCGGCTATTACCAATACATCCAGTGAGAAATATAAAGCTCTACCTCTGAAAAGGTCTTGAATGGCTCCATGATGGGCTAATACTAAAGGAAACGTCTGCAGCTTTGACCAAATGAACAGATTTAATGAACGTTTGGAAGGAGCTAATAGAACCGCTGGCTGCCTTTCACACCCATCATGAACTTCTTATGGGAAGAATCCAATTTTATACCCGAAACATACATCACGACAAACTGTGCGATAGACTTGCCAGTCCACTACATCACTGTTGCGTTGTAGTTTTAAAGAAGATTCATTTATTAAATGAACAGCAACCAAACAAAAGGGAAAAAAAACGCCAAAACAAACAGACTGAAGGGCGGGCAGCCTCCCGGACTAACCCTCTACCCCGACACAAGGAAACAACCACACCTAACTGAAACAAAGCCGCGAAAACAGGACTACGGCGAGACAGGGACCGAGCCTCGTGCCCTGCCCCCTCTTACTCTTTATCCATAATCAGCCAGACTGCTTTCACCTGGAAAAGGCAAGATTTGCTCGGGTTTAATCATCAAAACGACCTGGTTAGGTTGAGGAAAACATCATGGTTTCAGTCAGTTATACCACAGGACTCAAACCTCAACCAACCACCAACCTCTTTCACACATGAACTTACTGGCACTTTATGCTCAGTTTTCTCCTGTTGTTGTTGTCGCCCCCTGCTGGTCCTGCACATTCACACAGGCAGGCATTTTTCATGTCAAGGCGATGCAAACCGTCCTACACACACACACACACGGGTATGTTACACGCAACAAGAATACTATTACGAAGTTTTACGGTAAAATAAAACACCCAACACATTTGCACTCGTGTCTATGGACTGAATCCTCTGCTGGCTCATTACACGACCACTCAGCACCAGCGTTACCTTCACAGCAGACCACATACTGTTCACATGTCAACTCACAGCCTGTGGTTTCTGAGCCTAAATGTACCGGAAACATAGGACTGAATATTCTTGTGTGTTGTCACATCAGGACATGTTATCCATTAGCTTACTGCCACATTTTCGTGTCATTAGATACCCATCTAATAGGGCCGTTATGAGGGCGATGTGCCTCGAGGGCCGAACTGCCCTTTTCAGTTTGCGCCTCTGTAATTACATTAACATCAGACATATCAGACATCAAGTGAACGGATAGCCTATTGGTAGACACCCAAGAAGCGGGCCACAGCTTCTGCAGCTTAACTCGTGTCAGAAAAATGATAATTGCGTGCACAGAGATAGTTTGGCTGTTTGATTATGTTGCGACAGAGGAGGAAAGTCGCTTCGGGCAAACACTAGAGCAGACAAAGATGGAAAAATCTTCAGCAGGATTCATTCTAAGGTCACCACGAGACGGTTGTCTTGAGTGTTTAGAAGAAGAGGGTGTATTTTTACCAAACAGTTACAATTGTTACTGAGGAGTATTTCGTGTGCCTGCGGCTATCATCATTCTTTAGTTGTGCCTCCCGGTCAATAGTTTCAGGGTAAATCGAGGCCCATGAGTGAAACGTTGAGTTGTCCGTCTGCTCTGTCAGTTCTGGTGCCCTTCAATCGATGGCATACAAAATGAGCCCCCTCTCTCCTTGTAAACACAGGATGAAAAGGCAAGCATCCCCTCGTAATCTCCTCCCGATTCCAGCGCTCCGTGGCGGCTTCATTTCCATTTGGATTCTTTTTCTTTTTCTCTGTCGTTTCAGCCAAAATGCCTTCCGCCTTCAGAGCGGGTGCGTCCTGTGTTTCCGTCTGAATGAAAACCTTCCGCAGGGCTCACTGTGTTTACCGTCAGAAACACTTTGGTGTAATTGGTCCAATACAATGTTTAGGAAAGTGCATTGAGTTAAGTTTAGATAGCATCTAAAGCAACGGCTTCATCATGTTTTCAATGGCTGCCATCGAGCGAGTGCATTTTTCATACAAAGGATGTCGTGACGGAAGAAACTCACTTCTTTGAAAAGTATCTCACACTTGCTGGTTCGATTAACAGCTGCGTGGACGTGTAAAAAGTCAACTGCTTTCTCTTTTCCTCCCACCGGCTCAATCTTACATTTCTTTATACCTGTGCGAACTCTTCAGTCAGACAACCTTTGTATAGTGTGATTCATTTTCGAAGTGATGTAAATTGGGCAATCGGCTCTGATCTATTTTTCACCCACAAAGTGAACCATGACCCATCAGGAAGCATTCATCTTCCTTCATTCTTCATCAGCGGCCCTGTCTTCCATCTTTCGTCGCCACCCTGCCTCGTAACCAAACAGCCCATAAGCAATCTTCCCTTTAAACGGCTTGTGACCTTTGGGTGATGCTCATGCTGAGCCGCCATCAGAGCTAATAATTTCTCATTAGAATACAATAGCCAAGTAAAAATCCAGCTTCTAAAGCTGCAGGAGGATTTACCCAATACCAACAGTGCCTGCCAAGAGCAGAAAATGAGAGGTCTGTGTTCGTATTTCAAAAAAGGCCCCAGCTCAGCATATACAGCCTGGCAGCGCACACAAAACTACAGCATGTTTGCTTTCCTCGTTTCATAGCGACTAAAGCCGCCTTCATCAGAGCTTAGAAGAACAAGAAAGCCTCCATAACATATGGCGTTTGTTGGCACTCCTCAGGTAAACACTTTGAGGATTTATAATCTTTCTGTACCAAAGTTTAAATCAAAGTCGATTAATTTCTTGACTGCTAACAGTTGGCGGGGGGGCTGGTTGCCGGCATCCACTCATTCTTGAACCCAGTGGCCCGGCAGCCTCCCACCAGCAGACGTTGACGCCTCAGCCCGGCACCGCGGAGCCGCATTAATTCAGCAAAGGAGATAAAACATACCTGCAAAGAGGCGAGGGAGAGAAAGAGGAGATGGTTGAAGCAGATGGTCTCTTTTGGTGTTAATGCACCTGGAGCTTATGGAGTGATGGAGACAAAAAAATACAGTAAGAAGAGGAGGTAAGAGAACAGCTCCTCAGGAGGAACGTAACAAGGTTATCACTGTTCCAGCTCACATGGCCATTACACCCACTGATTATTTCATAGAAGCACTCAAACACTTAAGATATTCTGTGTTTCCCGGCTACATTCAGGTGAAGGTAAGCAGATAAGCCTTGTGTTGATTGCCGCGACATAAACTAACAAAGAGATCTCAAAGTAAAGCTGTGGGTTCGCATTTTTTGTATTTCTCAAAAAACGAGCACACGTCAGTGAGAGAAATGCCCAGCAGCTGCAGTGATAACCATGAAAAGAGCCTCTGTGTAACCAGAGGGGTTGAAAGGAGACAAGTCTGGAGTTCCAGGACATGTTATTCTCGCTGGAAAGTTCAGCAGTCATTCGTGACAAGAAGAAATGAATGAAAGAAACATGGCGAAAAAAGCTCATTTCGGTATTTGATAGCAGAAAGAGCTTTTCTCTCAACCTGAAGAGGGACTCTAAGAAGATTGCATCAATCATATTTCTTTCTGGTCTCAGATTACTTTGATATATGCAGTGCAGCCAATCCTATTACTCCCACACACAAAAGGACCACGGAGTGCTCTGTGCGTTTCACCAGCTCAGCACTTTACACCTCTGTGGGAAAATCAGGATTCTGTATGACGCTGTCAAGGTCAGGTTGTTGGTTACCTTACCTCTTGCCCTTTGATTGGATGTTTTAAATTTTGTCACGCTCGGCCTCCGGCCGGCTATCAACTCGCCCTTGAGAGTGCCACTCTGGAGGAGATCTCCCCCGAGCAGTTAGAAGCAAGTGCTAGTGGGCAGCCTAGGGAGAATATGCTTTTAGTGCAGAATAAATCAATCTGAGAGAGAGGCTTTAAATCAGGAAAGATGACACTGCTGTCCTATTTCGCCGGGCTCCATCTGTGTGGCGTTAGTTTAAGGTCAGTTTCATTTCAGGGCACAGAAACGGGCATTATCTCGGGGTGTTTTTTCTATTTCATGTCATTTCCATAGATTGAAAGAAGCGGTCAGTGAACCACAAAGCTCAGAGGTCGTCTGCCGATCTATTTATAGCAGCCGGTGTGTTTGCTCTGAGCCACTTCGCCCCCTCAGTTGTACGGCGAGTTCAGGCTTGTTAGAGAAATAGGTGTCATGGTTATAAGACGCGCTGATGAGATGCCGCTGCTAGGTCTGGCGTCGACGGCGGCGGCAGAAGTGTAAAACTTAACTAGCAGAGTGAGGAAATGAGGTCAGCGGCGCTCCCACTCAACGCACCCGAGAGTTTGTTTATGAGCCGCGGCTGTGAGCTAACGCAAAGTGAATAGGGGGTTTCACGGGGTGCACGGCAAAATCCCAAACTGTAATATTAAACTCACATGGTGCGGCAGAGCAAGTAATCAATTACAAGCAAAATAAATTGGGTGGCAGGCAAGGAAGGAGGGGGGGATGGACAGCCGATGACATATTTATCAAGGCACAATCACCACTGAGGAATTTTCCCGCTCTGCGCTCGCTGAGTGACAGATGGAGAGCGCTGCCTCTTTAACAGCTTCCCTGGGAGACGGGTTTTAAAGGAAATGGGACCGTGCAGTACATTTTGGCTATTTGGGGAGGAGGGCTCGTGTTTCGAAAAAGCTGGAAGGCACGTAATAAAGAATTCATCTTTTTACCTGAAATAATAAAACGGAAGAGGAAGTGAATTATGCATCTAATCCCAACGCGTGC
>OMLP01028880.1:0-15697 GCA_900302685.1 Spondyliosoma cantharus | reverse complement strand
CTCCGTCTCTGTCCCGGCCTGGCGGCTCCGTACCGACGCTGAAATTGGGGGCGGTATCGCGAAGCTTAAAGTGGCTAATTTAAGAAAAGGGAATATAGATAGTTGCGTGGATGACTGCTGACTGGACTGACTGACCTGAGCTACCGCTGCTGCTGCTGGTTCTGGGGATTTGTAAGTGCGCATGCGCCAGTTAGAAGCCTAGCAGCTCGCTGTGCGCATGCGTAATTTGCTGTACCGCACTGGTAGATCAAATTTTAATGATCGCAGTCGGTGGAGGGGCGGGGGGGGCGGTGCCTCTTCAACATATTAGTGACAGGACGCAGTGGAAGTGATCGTGAATAGACATCATCATCATGAAAGCACTTAAATAATACATCAGTGGGGGTCATTAATACATTGCCAACAACCATTATTGTAATCACAAATGATTCATAATTTTAGTGTAATGAGATTTAGAAACATGTTTTCCTACAGAACCAAACCTGACCACCCACACAGTTGGGCATCTCAGAGGAGGAGGATGCTGTGGAAGACATTTTCTGTCGGGTAAAGACAAAAAAATGATGACATTTTTGCCTAAATAATTATGAGATTTAAAAAAACGTTTGACGTTTTACCTTATAATTTCGACATTATATCTCACCATTTTGACTTTTTACATCATGATTTTGTCTTTTTATCTCATAATTTTGATTTACAATGGAAATATTGTTTTCATCAAGCTTAGAATAGAATAGATGTTTATTGTCATTGTTTCAGAAACAACGAAACCCAGATCTTTTCTTTCTTTAACTTAGTTACAAACTATTCTCCAACTTTAAAACTTGTAGATCGATTAGTGGTGGTGATGTTTAAATCATGCGACGGCAGTGTAGTCTTTTACAGCCTAACCCTAGCTTTTACTTCTAGTGATTTAATTGATGCATCAAAAATCCCAAAAGTCTTCTGTGAAGAGTGTCTTGCTGTGCTAGTATCACAAACTTGTGTTTGCCACAGAGATGCTCAGGAGGCAAATGATGAACTAACCTATGAAGGAATTGATTTGAAGTAAGGTCAAAGCTCAGGATACTGTAAATAGAGTTTACTCACTTTGAAGGTGATTTTGAGGTGAGATTTCTACACATTGCTTCAGTGAAATGTAACCAAATGTGTACCTGTGTCAGAGTAAGGCATCAGGACAACAATGATGAACTAACCTATGAAGAAATTAGTCTGGTGAAAGGTCAGAGTCGGAATAACATTTAGATCTTTTGATTTGGTTTTGACCATAAAGTCAAATTCAAGAAAGTACAATATTTCCAGATTTCATGCATTATAGGAGATGATATTTCCCCACTTAACACTCACTTTTAGTAAAACCCTTCAGCCCGCCCGTCTCAGCATCGCCGGTATTTAAAATCAGCTCCCGCCAAGCTGTGTCGTCACAGTAGGCGGATACAAACGCTACCAAATGCACCAATGGGAGAGCGAGGACGCGGCGATTGACACCTCGAGGAGGAAAGACTCGGGGCCAGCTGTCACGGCGCGCGAAAGATCAAATTTTCTATTCGGTGTGTAGGAACGGGCGGGAGGAAGAGGAGCACCTCGGCTAAACACTTTCTAAATGTGCTTTAAAAGACTGAAATAGCTTCTGTCGCACGGACATTAACTTCTCGACGTCTGTTGCGGCTGCTGGGACACGACGAAGAGTTGTCCGCGCTGGTTTATTCCACAAGAAGAGCGTAAACTAGCCGGCGGACAAAGATGAGCCTCGTCCTCTCTCAACACCAGGTGAGGAAACACTTTCACACTAACTGACACGAACGTCTGTCTAACACGAAAGTATCACGCTGACAATGAAGTCCCCGTTAGCTAGAAGTTATGGGGAAACACTGGAACGATTAAAATAACTCAAAACCAATTAAATGTGCTAAGCTAGGTGCAGATATTGTTAGCGTTAGCCAGCTAGCTAGCTCGCTCGGTTAGGTTTAGCCAGCTGTAATGGTGGTTGTGCCTTGGCCTGGTCACGTCGATTAACTGCGTGTTAGTTTGGCTTTTGGCTTTGTCGACCACTGTTAAAATCTTATATTTAAACTTATTGTGATGTTGGGGGTGACTCTTCTGTCTTTCTTTATTTCTGCTGGTGTTACATGAAGCTAAGTTAACTGTTAACACAGTAACGGAAGCGGTGTCGTTAGCTAACAGTTAACGTTTTGTGCTCATTGTTTGGTTTATTGCAAGGCGCCACTGATGTAATTTAACAGTCTTCCCTGCAGAAAGTCACATAATCCAACTTTAACTTTTAAAGAGAACTTTGCAGAGAAATTAGTTTTGTTTTTTTCTTCCTACGTGTATTTTCTGACATACACAGACACAAACTTTAACTTTGGTATCCTAGAAAAAAGCAGCAGTCAGTTGGAGTAAGTATTCCACTTTAACTATGAATCAATACCTTTTGGATTTAATGAAAATATAAAAAATATAGAAGCACAGTAAGTAGCCCTGGAATCTACTAATTGGCAGCAGTGTGTGTCTTACATTAAAGCTGTATGACTTTGGATCCTCCAGTGTGTTTTATGCCCAGTAAAATAGACAGTATTATAGAAAATAAACTTCATAATGTGTAAGTTCTGTTTTGTGTTGTTGTTCACAGGCGGAAGGGCTCCCAGTTGTGCCCCAAACTGCGGCAGAGAGCGACTCAGACAGCGGGATGGGCTCTCCAGCAGAGGAGATGGTCACGGAGACAGCCAACAATAGAGAAGAGCTTCCAGGTGAAGTGACACAACAATGGATGATAATCCAGCCTGAGACGGGCAGGACTGAGGCACTTCGGCTGTGTAAATGAGAGTGTGTAAATTTAGAGTTTAGGCAATTAGTGGACACTTAATCACCATGCTTACCATGAATGCAACAGTCACATTACTATTTGAATGGCAGCACATAATCCTCAATACTCACCTAAGGTAAAATCTGTGTGAAAAAATAAATGCTACGTAAAACACTAAAAAAAAAAGTGTCTCACAGACTTAACTGCATGTGCTTACAGATTAAAGATAACTAGACTTTTGCTCCAGTTATTTTCAAGAATCATTACAAGAGCATTCAAAAAAAAAAAGGGCAAAGGGAGACTGAAGTTAGATCCTTTATTGTGAAGTGCCAGAGCGAGCAAAATACAAAGATAAACAGCAACAACAAGACTTTCTAAATTATTATTTTGTTTTCAGATTCTGATGACGATGAAGACATCACGGTTCACAGAAAGCCACATCGTAACGCCATCCGAGACAGTGACAGCGAGGAAGAGGGTGCAGCTGCAGATAACAGTGTTCACATGGCCGAAGCGCTTGTCTTATCCGCTTCCAGCGGCGATGAGATGGAGACCGGAGAGGCGGAAGAGAAGAGTGAGAGGAAAGAGAAAGGAGCGCAGAAAAGCAAGAGAATACGCCACGCTCCCGTTGACAGTGAAGACAGTGAGCCTGAACAGGAGAAACGTGGAGAAATGGAGGAGCAACAGGAGGATCTGAGGAAGGAGAAGGAATCCACGAAGAAGAGGGAGAAGAGTCAGAGGCATCGGGAGAAAAAGGAGAAGCGTAGCAAAGCGGTGGAAAAACTGAAGAAGAAGAAAGATCGGTTCTCTGAAACGAATGAGGTTAGTGAAGCTGTTTTTTTCTTTTTATAACTCTTTGCTTACAGTGTTACACCAAGGACATCTTTTTACAGACTTTATGTGGATTTTTAAACACAACTTTGTACCATTTCCACAGAACACGCCTCCTGCTCGGGCTCTGAATGACAGTGGGTGTCTGCTGGGCGACAACGACCTGTTTGACACTGGTCTGGGTGATGAGGAAGAGGAGGAAGAAGAGTCTCTGGAGGCCATCAGAGCTGCTGTCAAGCAGAGGATGAAAAAACATAAGGTAGAAAAAGTTGTTTGTTTGTTTTTTCTTCTGATTTATTTAAATTTCTAACCTTAAATCAAAACGGCTCTGTATTCCTTGTTTCAGAATTTGTATTGCATTGAAATGTTGTGGTGAAAAAGAGTGGCACAGTGTTTTGCAGACAGTTCTTTCTGTAATCTGTGTTGAACATTGCTGCAGGATCCTCTCCTGAATGAGGAAGACGATGACGACGAGGAGGAGGATGAAGAGGCAGCAGAGAAGCCCCAGCGTGTGGTATGCAGCTTTAAAATTCTTCAATTTATTTTTAAAATGCTGTCAAATTTATATGAAATGCCAAAAAGTGGTTTTATGCTCAATGTGTGTGATGTTTGCAGGAAAGGAAAGCTGCTCGAGCCAGCAAAGAGGCAATGAAGCAGCTCCACAGTGAGTCCCAGAGGCTGGTCAGAGGTCAGTTGACAAGAAACGCTTCTGTTCTCTTTTATTCTATCGTTGCAGCTCCTTCTTTTGATTTTTGCTGATTAAGCCTCAAGATTATTAAGTTAACCTTTTTAAAAAAATCAATCTTATGTCTTCATCTTTGACACTTTCGCAGAGTCTGAACTTGGTCTGCCGTACCACATCCCTGAGCCGAAGACCATCGACCAGTTCTTCAAGAAGAGAGCCCGGCCAGAGGGTTCTGCCATGGCACTGTTGAAGTAAAGACAAACAAAATAGAAAAAGCTTTTAAAAGCTAGCCAAAAATTACCATCTGTTTTCAAACACTCTTTGCAAGCTTTACATTTATTTCTGTCAAACACAGTGTGTCGAGGCTGACATAATAAACTAATGAATGAAAATCTCTCTTCAGATCCACAAGGTATTCAGCCGTGATGTTGGAGAAACCGACACCTCCCGCCGATCCACCCAGTGAGCCTGTGCAGCCTTCCACAGAGCAGGACTCTCCTCCCTCTCTGGATCTGTCCTCCACTCAGATCCAGCCTATAGATCACCCTGCCGCCACCTCATCCCCGCAGCAAGAGAGACTCAACGAGGGCCAAGAAGCCACCGAGAGCCTAGATCCCGACCAGGAATCCGGACCGATGCTTTACCTCTCTGAGAGTCTGCAGGAGTCGCTCCCAACAGATGCAGTAGTGAGATCTGACTCTGGAGAAGAAGCCTCTCCTGCATCCTTAGAACAAATCAAGACTGCAGTAACGTCTGACTCTGACGCTCTGCAAAAAGAGGCGAAATCCGAGGTTGTGAATGAGCCTTTAGCCTCTCAGTGTGGCAGCACTGATCCGGCTGCAGCAGAGCCTTCGCCACAGCAACACACTAAACCCAAGAAGGACAAATTTGCCATGCTGAAAAGACTTGGGCTGGACCCCCCACCTGTCGTCAAATTGTGCCCAGATGATGGAGCCTTTGTTCAACTCGAGCCCCCAGAGCTCAACCCTGGTGAGTGTTATAAGTTTTAGAACAAGGGATTGACAAAAGAATGTGTCATGAGTCAGAATAAACCCATCTACTATTGCATTTAGATCTTTTATTTACCTTTTTTTTTTTATTTATACCAGGTCTGGAGGCCCTGAAGAACCGCTTCCTTCGTCATGTCAAGGCACCTGCGCGCCCTCAGGGAGAGCGAACAATGCAGGTTAACATCATCCGCAAAGACAGCACGCCGTCCGGTCAGGAAGAGCTGCACACAGAGTCAGTCACAGTCACTGTTAAAGAGGTAGCAGAGGAGCCTGTGGCGACCAAACCAGGTATGCATGCACATGACGTGCTTGCAGAGGGCAGCGATTATCGAAAATAAGAGAATTTTGATTGTTGACTTCCTGACGTGAATAACTTCGTCTTCTCGTAGGAGAGAAGCTGCTGACTCTGAAGCAGCGCCTGCAGCTCGCCATGGCCCAACGGAGACGGGAGGAGAGGGCGCGCAAGGCCGAGCTGAACCGCCTTGACAATGAAGAATGCGGGGAGGACGAAGAGGAGGAGGAAGACATGACGGACGATTCTGAGGAAGAAGAGGTCAGCATGTTTGTTTCTCGCTGCTTTGGAACAACCGTCTTCGCATTTATCGCGGCGTATTCACATCAAACGCGATCTTCCCTTCTTTTACCAGGGTCTGGATGACTTACTGGGAGGTGATGATGGCGCGGCGGAGGAAGAGGAGGAGGAAGGCAGCGTGGCCCAGAGTGTCAGGAGCCCTTCTCCCGTAGCACTGAACGGACCCTCGCCCACTCCTTACCCAGCTAGCACAGATGGCACGCTCTTGCTGTTCCCCGGCAGCTCCTGCTCTCGCACCGGGTAAATTTGACTTGAGTTTTAAAGTAATGAACATTTCATTATCAATAATCTGCTGATTGTTTTCCTAATTAATAATCTATGCAATGTGAAAAAAATATTTGTTTTCTGTACGTTTACTCTGAATATAAGGATATTAAAGATTGACCTGCTCTGTTCTCCTTTTCAGTGACGGTGTAAGAAGGTCCGGTCCTTCTGGACAGGACAGCAGCAATAAAATGGGTGAGTACAGTGAAAGACCCCACTCAGTTCATCCAAATCTATTTACACTCCAAAGACTAATGTATATCCACGACGTGACGACAATGCCTGCTCCACTAAAAATGTGCTGTGTTTGGAAGGACACTTTCTCACTCTGTCATCCCTCTCGTCTCTAGAAGAGGACGACTCTCTGTCCCTGGTGAAGGATAACAGCCACAACAGCAGCTTCGAGCTTGCAGGATCTATGATAACCTCCTACCAGCCTGTCAGTCATCAGCGCTCCGCAGGAAGAAACATCCCCAACTCATCCATTTTCCGCTCCCCATCTCCCTGCCTCTTCAGGCCCAGCTTCCTCGGCTCTGCCTCCAAGGTGGGATATAAAACAAAATATATATATTTCAGCCTACTGTTGTTTGCTTCAAAATGAACTGGTTTAATTTTTAATGTCTTTTCACCTTCAGAGTTCAGGAAAACTCTCCGAGCCCTCTCTCTGCCTCCCTGTCGAGGACTCCCAGGACTTGTATGCACCTCCATCTCCAGGAGCAGATTCGGGGCCTCTGGGTGGAGCAGCTTCTGGTCCCGGTCTGGGAGGAGACTCCCAAGGTCGCTTCTCCCTGGAAGACGACACCCATTCTCAGTTACTCGACGCAGACGGCTTCCTTAACGTGGGGCCGCGCCCCGGCGCGCCTCGCTCTCACAAGAGACAGTTGATCCTGGACAGCCTGGATGAAAACGCGATGGACGCCAACATGGGGGAGCTGATGGGGTTGTGTTCGGGCGTTTTCGGGACAGCGGAGAGCGGCTCGAGTCAGACCAAAGGTCTTGGGTCTACACAGGAGGATGAGCTGCTCGGGTTGTGCTCGGGAGCCTTTCCACCGACACAGGCTGGAGATGAGCGGATGGAAACGGAGAAGAGTAAGGAGAGGGGAGAGGACGAAGAATCTGATAACACCATGGATCAGCTGCTGGGCCTGTGCTCAGGGAAATTTCCAAGTCCAGGTAAAGAAGTCTGCTACCTCCCTTGTTTTCTATGTAGGCCTGCAACTGAAAATCACTCACACGATTAATCAATTAAGCGTTTAGTCTATAAAATGTCAAAGTTGTTAGAAACGCTCACCACACTTTCCCAGAGTCCATGTAACGACTTCAGATGGCTTATTCATCAGTCTCTTTATTTACTGCCATGAATTGCAAAGAAAAACAGCAAATCCTCACATTTAAGAATATTTTTTTTACTTGAATGAAAAGATTAATAGAGCAACTAACTGATTGACAAATCGTCAATAAGAGCCTGTTAACTGTGGGGAAGCTCAAGGACGTATGATAGTCTCACAACATTTTCATTTAGAGGTTTGAGAGTCTTTTAAAGCATCGCTTTTTCATCGTTTTCCTTCCAGTTACACAATATTTAGATTTGTTTCTCTTGCTACCATTTTTAGGTTCTGCTCATTCAGCTTCACAGGCACAAGACAGGTACAGTACACCGAGCTTGGATTATATCCTATGTCTGATCTATATTTCCTCTTTGTTTTCTCTTGACTCCAGCAGTCCCTTTTCATAAAGTCTTGAAGTCATAATAATTGGAATATTTTGTATGGAATTCGGAGATTCTCATAGTGCTTTCTCTGTATAAAGTAAAAAGAAGCCAGAGGAGGAGGAGGAGGAGGAAGAGGAAGAGGACTGCGAGTTCCGACTTCTGTCAGATGTGGAAAGTGAACAGGTAAGATTAACACATGCCCCTGTCTCTGTTAGGATTGAGCTACTGAAGTTCCACTCAGTGTGTCTTTTTATAACGCAAATGACGAATAAGTTATGTGCTTAGGAGGAGAACAATGAGGACGATGACGGAGATGATGAAGATGGGGACGAGGCTGAAGCCGGTGAGGAGGATGGCGATGATATAGAGGAGGAGGAGATGCAGGGAGTGTTCGCATCCCGTCGGGTTAAGAAGAAGAAGAAGAAGAAGAAAATGTAAGTGTAGAATTAAAATATAACTTACAGAAAGTTAATCCGCGCTGCCGCGCAGGGTTTTTGATGGTTTCCTTCATTCCGTTCACAGGCATCTGACTGACTACTTGGACTCGGAGGCTGAGCTGTCGGGCAGCGACCTGGGCAGCGACGACGAGGACGGAGACGGAGAGAGCGAATACGAGGAAGATGAGATCCTAGAAGAGCTCCCCTCCGATGAAGAGCTGCAGGACCAGGTCAACAAGATCCACATGTGAGTAATGGATCTTATTCCATCCGGTGCCTTCCTTCAGTAACACATTTGACAGTTGGAGACCTGTGTAACCAGTAAATAAATAACAGAAGACGAATGGTGCACAAGAAGACATCAGAATTGGAGTTCCCTGGGAGTTTGCAGGGGGTCTACAGCTTGAAGTCTGGTAGTTACTGACCAGCCGTTAAGCTTGTTGTCAAGAGTTTTTACTAAGTCGTTTCAGCTGCTCTTTAGGTTCGTCTCGAGCTCAAATTGCCTTAATACACATCAGAGCGTTTCCTCCAGCGTTGCTCTAATCGTAACCGGAATATCCTGTAGTTAAAATTAAACTTGGATGTCTTTTAAACTGAGATGAAATGTCCCTACAGGAAGCAGATAATGGACGATGACAAGCGTCGTCTGAGGCTCTACCAGGAGCGTTACCTCGCTGACGGCGACCTGCACTCCGATGGTCCGGGACGAGCTCGACGCTTCCGTTGGAAAAATATGGGTGAGTTTACAGACAAAAAAACATACATATACGGGAAACATACAAGAAAATGGAGGAAAAAATTGTGTTTATCACAAAGTAATCTAAGCCAGTATCTGGAATTGGTGTTTCAAAAAAAGAAAATGTCTAGGACGTGTATGTTTTGAGCTTTGAGTCCATCAGATCTTGTGTTTTTATATTCTTCAAACCTTACTTAACTTCCAACAAACCATTGAGTTTCTCTCACGTCTTCCTCCAGATGATGGTTTCAACATGGACGGGACGGGAGCAGAGGGCGAGGAAGATGAGGAGGAAGACGACGTGGACCAGTCTGAGGTCCAGAGGAGGAAGGACAGACTGGAGAGGGAACAGTGGCTCAGAGAACAGGTAATATTACGAGACCTGCACACAGTGATTACAGGAAGTCGAGTTGAAGTGTTGACTTTGTTGATTTCAAAAGAGGAAAAAAAAATAAAATCTACATGTGTGCGTGCGTTCAAGACCTGTGTGGCTGAGTCATCCCCCTCTCCTCTGCTGCGGGGGGGGTGGTGGTGTTATTTGGACTTCATTCCTCTCCGTGTGTCTTCCTCTCTCAGTCTGAACAGAGCGCCAAGAAAGGGGAGGATTTGGATGCAGATGATGAGAAGATTGGAGAGGAGGACAGTCAATTCATGAAGCTGGCCAAGAAGCTGACTGCCAAGACTCTGCAGAGAAAAGGTCAGTTTGAATCGAGGCCTCACAAGAAGTCTGGCGTTTTTTTTTTGTACAGTTAAAATGATAGTTTTAGAAAGCAAAGAAATACGTGGAGACACACACAATCACCAGGCGGGTCGTTTTGGAAGCATGTCTCAATCTGAAACTACTCAAACTATTTGAGCTTTTAGAAGTTGGAAGCGATGAATGCGAAGGTGTGATTAACAGTTGACAGATTTTTAGCAGCGTCTCATCTTTAAAGTCTTGGAACAAGGAGGATACTCAGCGTTGTCCTCCTTGTTCTGCTCAGCACTGAGGGTTGAGAAGGCCGTTGGTAACTCCACCTGATGAGCAACAGAGCTTAGGAGATAAAACAGACACACACACACTCTCTCACAACAAAACACTGGCATGTGTCCCAGCGAACTAAACTAACCCGGACACAGAGCAGATAGCGCTGCCGACAGTCATTGCTAAACGCCAAGCGTTTCTTTCCTGACAGTTGTGGCATTCGTGCGTTCCCGGAATAAAGAAATGTGACTAACAGAGTGGCCACGTGTAATATTAATGAGTTTCTGTTAGCAGCCACTTCACATCCTCAGATTCAAATGATGAACACGGCTCTACAACAGGAAGTTAGTCACATTTAAAGGGCATTTTCACCACTTGAACTCCTCTCCCTTTCAAAACAAATCATGGAAGTCCTTTCTCATAAGTGTGTTCAGATAAAAACGTTTCAGGATGACAAATGTACAGAACCACTGAACAAAAAAAAAAACAAGCTGATAAAGGTTGAAAATGTTGTCACCAATTTTTTCTGATTGCATTTTTTAGAGGAGCATCTTTTCTTTTTTTCTTTTTTAATCTGTTTTCTAACTTCCCAACTTTTCCACACTAGAACCTCCCGCGGCACCGCAACCAGAGAAGAAGACCTCAGCAGCTCTAAACCCCTTCCAGAAACCCCCACAGCCCTTACAGGTACGTCACGTCATGAATCTTGGTTTCATTTGCTTTTCCTACTTATTATTCTTCTGTTTCATTGTGTTTATTTCTCATTTTGTCCCATCATTTTAAGCTTCAGGCCAGTTTGAGACAGACACATTAACATTTTTGCCATCCCAGCTGTGATACAAATGGATCATTTGGTAATCAATAGACACTTTTAAGAAATAACAGTGTTCACATTTATTTTACAGGGGAAAAATGCAAAGTGAAGTCGTGCTCCGTTTTCTTTTTCATCATGAAACATTTATTTTTTTAAATTGCACAGTAACAACTTCTTTAATGTGATGATGGGAAATGATCATTTTGAGTGTATACATTTTATATAATATGTGATTTACCACTCATGTTAGCTGCTGGAAAGGCTTTAAAACACTCCTTGAAAATGCTTGAATTTGATGATGGATGTTGGAGCGCTGGTCACGTCTAAGGACAAAAGGAACTGATAAAATATTAAGGCTTTTTTCAGTATGATTTTAACTTTGTTTCTTTTGGAACACCTATTCTTGTTGTCGCAAAAAAAATGCTATAATCAGGAGGTTTGTTTACTCTATCGTTGTTGTTTTTGCAGACAGGCAGCCGTCAAGTGTAAAACTTTAGTTGCCAGCTGGTGTGGCCAGTGGAGCATAAAGAGCCGTTTTGTGTCTGGTACTGACTTCTATAAAACAAACCCCCCTCACTAAAAATGATCCAAAATGGTGCAGAGTGAGATTTTGGCCACTTGCCTCTTAAATATTTAACCAGCAAAGTTCATTACATATTCTCTGTGAAGTGAACAAGGTCAGCCTGAGTCTTATGTTTTATTTATCCCTGCCAGGTGAGAAGAGGCTCGCTACTGAGTCAGCCTCATTCCGTCCTCCAGAAGCTGGCGTCGATCTCAGAGGGGAATCCTCTGGCGCCCAGAAACAGCCGAGGATTCCTGTTTCAGACCCTGTCTCCCGAGAAGGACAGCTCGACCTCGGACGCTCCCCAGAAACAGGTGAGGGAAATGAGACCCGCTGAAGAGAGGCGGAAACGAGCTTCAAAGCATCACAATCAAACCATTAAATCCCCGAAGACGTTTAAAGCTGGAAATACAAAATGTCTTTAATGCACCAAGGGGCTTGGTGAAAATATAGTCTCACTAAAATATTGATGTTCGCTCATCATAGAAAGGTCGAGGTAGTATTGTTATTCTGTCCACATAACAGCCAATAACATAACACCAAAAGACAATAGAAACGGGTACGGAGCATAAAAGAGTAATGTAATACAAAACAATGAAATGTCAGACAAAGACAAGTCTGCCAAAACTTTACAGAAGTACAAATGCAATGTAAAAGCGTTCCCACTGATCCTTAAGTTTTAAAGGTTAAGAATACCGGCGCGCTCGAATTCGAATGAGGCCGCACGATATATTGAGATGTAGCTGAAATCGCGATATCGAAAAACGCTGAAGCTGTCAAAATATTTGATAAAAACGTCGAGAGTGCAAATCTTGTTCTCCAGATCAAAGGGAACACATGTCGCATTATCATGAATCACATCATAGTTGCAATATCTGTCAAGTTAATGACAATATGTTATTGTTGGCCGTATTGGCCCTCCATTTGAATATTCTCCTTCAAAAATGCCTTATTTATTAAAAAATAATCTGTTTTTATCTTGGAAAGCTCTCGAGCAATCCCAACATCAAAACATTAGAAATGAAATAATCCCGTTGGCATATTTGTTGTTCTCCTGGTGTCAAAATTGGTGAGCTATCAAAACGTACAATCAAAGTTAATTAAACAGCCAGTAAATGAATAAATAAAGTGACAGTATACATGGATTGCTGTGCGAATAAATGAATCCTGTCAACTTAATTTACTGCACTTCCTTTGTTGTAAGAGTTTAGATGTGATGATAAAGGCTTTGAGGCTGGAATTTCTTTGTTTTAGGTACCTTGAAAGTGCTTGAAGTTGACTCTTAAAAAGCTGTGCGAAGCGACAGATTCTGGCAGCGTCACGTTGGTTGTGATTAGATAATTGTTTCACAGTGAGTGAAAGAGGGTGAATGATGTTATATCGCAAATCGCAGCTTGTATGTTAAACCCACGTGTACGTGAAAATAATTTAACTGCGCTGATCTCGATCGACTCCTGGTGCTGCTGACGCCTCCGACTTAACTCTGCAAACTTTACCTTCTCATCTCTTCGGTCTACCAGACGGATGTTCTCTCAGTGTTGTGTTGACATTCTTTAAACCTCTTTTCATACTTCTAGAAGCGAATGCGCGAGTCCAAAAATGATCGGTCATATGTTTTGGTTTCCCGATCTTCTCCGGTCGTTTCTCTTTTTGCCGTCTCTGATCTCTGTGCTAAAATAAGAAACGCAAACAAAATGTTTTCCAAAGATCTTGCTCAGTGTGATAGTCATGTGAGGGTTGTGGGTGACATTATTGATTCTGATGTCTTCTACGTTTAGGACACTAGGTGGAGCCAAAGCCCACAAGCTCCTGTTAGATGATATGAAGTATAAATGCGAGAGTGACTGTTGCTGGGCAGTTTTGATTTATCACAGGATTCACCATTAACAGCATTTAATTTAGTTTTTAACTATTAATTTAAAGACAAAACGCATGTATTGCCTGTAGTCGTTTTTGTAGCGCTCATGAAGTTTGTATAGTTTTTTGCATTTGTCTTAAACTTTGGATGCGTTTGCCCCTCAGATGATGAAGAAGAGGGGGCCGGTGGGAGCAGTGAACCCGGCAGCAAAGAGGGTCTGCAGGGAGAACGCGCCTGCTGCACAGACTAAAGGCCCCCAGAGGAGCATCTTCAACTTCCTCGGCCACTGAGGTCAAAACACGCTAACTGAAGGATCATCGTCCTCATCATCATCATCAGAACTAACTGACCTCGTCAAGTGTTTCACCAATAAGACTTCAAGATGAAGGAGGGGGGGGGAAATGATTAAGATCCCTCTGTGAAGCACAGATACAGATACTTGTATGTTTACATTGCCTTTTTTAAATGGCGACCTGAAAGCACCACTGACTCATCTGCTGATGTTTTTCCTCACACACACACACACACATCAGCCGTTCACTTGTTCAGCTTGCGTCTAAATTTAATCATTTCTGCCTGGACTGACAGACGTCCACTGAGAATGTTTTATCATGTAAATAGGATTGATTTGGTTGTTAATGATAGTGGATATTTGTATGATGATTTGAAATGTATTTGTTTTTACGTTGTAAATAAAAGTGTATTTTAAGACATCGCTCTCCTTGCTCCTGTATTCACTCGTCGGTTGCGCTTCGAGGTGGTCAGGCGACGCGTAGAAAGGTCTTATCTGCACTCTGTTACGTGCTGATTCTGAACAGCTTTCACGCTAGCGCACCAAACTAAGATGTGGACAAGTTGCCATCACATACAAAAACTTTGCTAAGAGCCAAACGTGATTAAATGCAACAACGCGAGACATATAGGATAATATCACAAGTCCAGCTCGAGTTCTATTCTGCAAACTCTTATTTCGCGAAGATCTTGCCAACGACTAAAAGTCGGTCTGAGAGTTGCTCTCGCCTCTTGCTCGGTCGCTTTCACTTTTCCTCTTCTTGGCTAACTCTCTCAACATCTTCGGTTTCTTTGCTTCTGTCATGATGTTCGTAGAGGTCTGTTCTAGCAGTGAAAATACCAAAAAGCCCTTGGTGATCCAAAACCTAGTGGGATCTGAGACAGAGTCAGCTAGCTGCGAGGCTAACTGAGCTAACTAAGTGACAGCAGCTACAGCTGGCAGCAATTAGCGGTTAACTTCAAATCGATGAGAGCATAAGCAGAGCAGCTGGAGGACACCAGAGGAAAAAAACAGACGTTTTCTCCATAGAATATGATTCCGGTTGTCCAACGTAGCTGGTTGTGTGTGATGTGGTGCCGTTAAGCTCTATGTACTCCACGCGTGAGATCGAACCCGCTCACTGAAGTTAAACAGTTTTGGTAGCAACTGAGGCCTCATTGTAGATTTTGCAGCAGTTACTATCAGGTGAGATCGTTATATAATGTTTCTGTAAGTCACCTCTGATCCCACTTGAGTTTTAAAAGGGAACAGTCTCTCAGATCGGCACATCGAAGGCCAAGTGCGAAACACACCTTGGATCATACGGACGCATTAAAAGAGAAGGTGATGTCATCGCAGGGTTCATTCCTGTTTGTGGGGAAACATGGAGGTTTTTGACGGGGCAGGAAAAGCAAAAAAATCCACCTCCCCCTGTCCTTCGCTGTAACTCTCCACACTTCCTCTCACTCCTTCTTTCACTTTTTCTTCCCAGTTTAAAGCGTAATTGCAGTTTAGAGACTAATGATTTGGTAAGCGGCTAATAATAGGCCTGCATTAAAGGGAGGGTCCTCTAACGAGCCCTTTCATGTCTCTCCATCTCATTAGTGGCCGCGGTGATTAGCAGGAGGTCCCGGGGTTAGGAACGGGCGCAGGAGGCCCCATTACACATCATTAGGGGCCAACGCCAGGAGGGTCTGGAATGAACCCCATGGTGGGCCCCGCCTAGAGCGAGCCGCTTCACCTGCAGGCACACTGGCTTAATCCTGGTGTTGTTAACGCACTGATTACATTTTTTACCTTTGTCGGTTTTGTTTGAGTCGAAAGTCTCAGAACATCACCGGCTTTCTTTCTTGTGAGATCTTTCTGGGGCCGAGAGGCAGAGAAGTAATATGATTTTTGCCGCATCGAGCCGCGTCTATCATTATCTGTGAGCCATTACGATGCAATTAATCGAGATAAAGACCTGACTCCAGATCCTGGGGGTCTGTTTGCAGGGTCAAGAAATCAATCCTAATTAGAATTTAATAGGAAGTTGGGAGAAGTAACGCAGCTTTGGCATAATTCTGTGCATCAACGCCGGCTCCTCCAAAACTGAAATTCCATAACTTTGTTTAACCCCGAGAGGGAATTACGAGGTCAACGCACTAACGCCACCC
>OMLP01028879.1:0-12621 GCA_900302685.1 Spondyliosoma cantharus | reverse complement strand
CTCTCTTGTGTTTTGCAGTAGCTCGCGCGTCTGCGCATGCATGGTGACCCGTGACACGTGACCCAACAAGAAGATCTCAGACTGGCCGTCCTGTACGTCAATCAGGTGGCATAGACTCTGCCTGTTGTAGAGTCACTCATAACATCATATAACATATGTCATAACATATACCGTATAAAAAACATTACACAGAATTACAAGGCTTTAGAGGACAGTGCACTATTGTAGGCTTAATAAGTAAAGTTATAATTACATTATTTGAATATAATAGGTAGTGATCTAAAGTGGGCCGGTCTGAGGCATGAAGCTCCAGGGCTGACAATGAGTCCCACTCCGGCCCTGGTTGTTTCCGTGTATACATAATCCTTAAAGCATAGCCAATTTCCAGCTCCAATGTGCAAATAGGACAAAGTCAACTCCAACAAAACGTTTCAAATTAATTAACTCAATTAATTTGTCCATATAACAAAAATTAGATGTACGTCTCGGACATTTCAGTTTACAGTCTTTGCCCCTTTAAAGTTTGCAAAAGTTCCTTTAATGTCAAAAATCTCCTTCAACTTAATTGTTCCCTTCTAAGCTGTTTCACAGCGTTGGGTTTTGTGTTCCTTTAAAACGTGGTATCAGTTCTTACAATCAGTTTGGGCCCAAAAAATGAAATAATTGCGATCTCAGAAAAAAAGCGAATAAAATGTTAAATCCTCTCAGTCAAATTCCAGGTCGCAAGCTTCCTACCGTCCCCTTGGAACTACAGTGCATACATCGGACTGCAACATTGCAAATACACACATAACCTCATGAGCTACATCAGCGGCTGTGAATGTAGCACTTAGCTTCTAGGCCGCAATTAAGCCAACAACGAGGGCGGCTAAACAGCTCATCGACATCAACTGCAGCATTCTTTATACCTCATTTACACACAATATCCTCATTGGTTTTGCTCTGACGCTCATCATAAAAGTAACACAATACTGAACAGTTTCACAATGAAACTTTGATGCCAGTCAGCTAACTGGTGAAGTTAACTCACCAGGATATCCATGTTAACTGGAGACTACGCCCGTCGGACTTTCTCTCGCTGACTACACCTAACAGTAATTTGGCAACTCTGCAGGTTCCATCTCAGCAACACTAGCAGCTCCTCTCACTTTCACCTCAACTTCCAGAACTTAATCATGAAGTTGTTTTGCGTCCTCCAGGTCTAACGACAACACATTCACCAGCCTCAGCAGTAGCCATGGGGGGTTGTGTCTTTTTTTTTTTCTTTTTCAAAGAAACTGTGCGCAAACGCTTAACGACATAACTTTCAAGTCATGCACTTATGACACATTTGTTACTCTGTAAACTACAGAAAATAACCTGGGTTTCACAAGCTTGCCATATACACCAACAAAGGAGCATAACGTTTGTTTCTAACAACTTTGTTTTGCATTGAAGCACACTTGCAACCATAAAGTCAAAGTTGGTTAAAAGTCAATTCACAATTTGTGTAGGGTATATTATATATTGTTATATGTTATTGTTAATGTAAATATTACTGTAAGGCTTTATTTTCCATACACCCTTTTCGGACACATGAAATTAAAAGCTGACATATGAATACTGATGACGGAAAGATAATTAGCTGAATTGCTGCTCACTTACGCTGCACGCCAAAACGACACGCGTTACAACAAACCATGTCACATGACTGCTCAAATGAGACAATGAGTTTTTCAGTCACCAGGGGGGCTTGCTTCCCCTCCCAAAAACGACAAGACACTAATGAATATTCAACGCAAAAGCTAAAATCACTGGGGAATGTGTGTGTGTGTGTACACGGTTTAACCAAACCCTGCGAAACCCTCTCTGACAGACTGGTGTAGTAAAGGTGTCATACAGACAGTTTATGATAAAGGTAGCATTAATCCAGATTAATTCAACAATCATTAGTTATACACTTGGATTCAGGACTCGCCTTTGTATCAAGGGCAAAAAGGATTAGCTGCAATTTGCATAATAAACAGGCCAAACAAACAAACAAAAACAGAAAAAAGCAGAGGTAAATAAACCTTGAAGTCAGTCCTTGTCTGCCTCTGTCCATTTTTATGTACACGGTTTATTAATCAATATTTGTTGGCCATAATTACAGCTGTTTTGCTTGTTGGGAGGTAATGAAGATTAATTAGTGACCTGCAACAAATGCTTTATGTATAAAGGGATAATGAGCTCCGCTTTATGCTTCAATTTTTAAGTGATATGCCAAGTCATCCAAGAAAGTGGAACATTTAACTTAAGACTTTTAAATTGTGTTTTTGTGTTTATCTTTGTTATTTCAGACCCCCGCTGGTTCCATCTATACACTCAGAGTCTCTGAAGCAGCAGAGCCGTGATGAGTCAGGTCCTGTCGTGTCAGTGGCCCATCTCAGTGGGACTGCCCTGACTTAAAGTCACCCTCCACATATTAAAAACACCGTTTAATGTATTGCCGTCAAATACCGGCTCAAACATCAAAGACACTGTCAGTTAGGATGGAGGAGGTAAACCGAAAGGCCTTTCCTCTGCGCCTGGAACTCTTTAATTGGTTATTGATCATATCTGTATCTGTGTATCATATTGTACTTAAAGCTCCTCTATATCTGTCTACTCAGTACACGTGGCATCTATTGTATGATTTTCCATCTGGAAAGTTAAGTGCAAACTATGCTGTGTCAAGCCTCTGTGCTCTGTAGTAACTGAGTACATTTACTAAACTATAGTAATGATTTCAAGGAGCTACCTGTTGATGACACTATGCTTCTACTGCAATTCCAAATAAAATTGACAGCTGTCAATACTTATGTTCCTACAGCAGTGGAGGCTGCACTTTCAGGACCATACTTTGAGGACCCTAGTGTGATACGCTTTGTTATGGTTTTGAAGTTTTATTCCACCCACATACTACTTTCTGACTCATTATTCATAGTTTTAATGGTCGATTCCACCCAAATCATATGTTGATTCATTATTTTCAGTTTTTAAAGGTGACATGAAGGAACAATACAAAAGAAAACAATGTGAACAACAGTTCTAAGTCAGCTGAATCCAATCCCCATCAGGCCTCATCAACTCTGAGAGAGAGAGACACTTATCTGTTGTCTGTCTCACGCTTGTCCAGGTGCGTTCGTTCATCTTACCCTCTGTCTCCAGGGTTGTCCCATTCGGTAGGTGGCACTGTGGTGAAAAACAAGGTCCTGAAAGTGCAGCAGCCTCCTCTACTGCAGCTCTACCCTTCTCCAGCTCTAGTCACTTTTCAGATTAAAAAAAAAATCTGAAAAGTTGTTGTTTTTTTTTTAATCTCTGACTAAAATAAACTTAAAAGTTGATCAAATGAAAGGGCAGCACTTTATTTGAGAGTACACTATTACAACATAATAAGACATCACTGTCATTGTCTTATAATAAGGTATTACTGTGTTTGTTTACTGTCTAATAAAGAACATATTATTTAGAGTTCTTGTCTGTTTGATACAATTTACTTTTAATTTTAAAATTTATTGAAGTGCCACCAAATTCTTCTACTTTTTGGCTTGTGACCAGGGCTGTAGCTATCACTGAGGACGCTGAGGTCATGTCCTCTGCATTTTTAATAGGTAAATAAAAGAAAAAAAGGGCAAATTTATCGTTAAATTGGCATGAATGAGAGTATGAGTGAGGAGAATGGACGATGAATGGAAACATTATTTATTGTATTCTCAGGATATATTATCTAGTCTATCTACTTTTATTTAAGCATTTTGAGTCCAGCACTTGGGTGCAGATGATATTTCGTTGTATTTGTACAATGACAAATAAAGTCTCTAGTCTCTAGTTAATAGTTATGTCACTCTTAAGAAAGCGATGAAATGCTTTATAAACTATTTATTATCAGTTGTGTATTGGAAAGTTGCAGTTGATGTTCATAGTACTTGTAAAATGGTTAATACTTATTGTGTAGTTCATTTCATCTATCTATCTATCTATCTATCTATCTATCTATCTATCTATCATCGATAGTTTAAAAGTGATTTTAAAGTGCAGAGCTTCTGTTTGACCAGAGTGTCTTAGGTTTACAGATAGTGTGACGTTACAGTTACAAGTTACAGTTTATTTTAGGAGCAGGCCTGGTGTCAGCAGTTGATGAAGACATGAAGGCCTCTACTCTACTAAGTACAGTGTTGAGGTAACTGTACTTGACTACTTGTGTTTTACTTTATCTATCTGTCTAAAAAAAACGAAGATTTCAAAGCTGTTGTCGTTGTGGAGGCCCTCATGACAGCTGCCCGTGAGCACCGCACCTCCTCCTCCCTCCGGCCACCAACATAGCTGGCCCTCTCCACATACTTGATCTGCCAGCATGACAGTGAGTCTTAATCTGTATTTAATATAATGCAGAACTCAGATTCATGGCCGAGGAAGCAGTGAGCACTGCAACACGTACTGGGTTTGTCCTATCAGTGAACAGAGGAGGTATGAGAGCGCAGGACGCCTCTGCTGGCTCCTGAGCGGTGACACGCGTGTGTGTTTGGATGAAAAGCGTTAGAACGGACAGACAGGACGGATCAAACTCTCAGTGAACAGATGAGCATCTAAGTAAGTATCCGATTGTGACGTAACAGGACACTGAACCAAACTTTGGAGACTGTGAAGCTCACTGTTTGTCAGAGCCTCCATTTCAACCACGAACAATCCTCCTGGCGTAGTGTGTGTGTGTGTGTGTGTGTGTCCAGAGCATCCCTCGGCCTCTTCCTGAAGAAAAACAAAAATATCTGATCCGAGTTGTGACAACATTTCCTCCGCCGTGCATTCCCCCCCCAAAAACCGCTCCACCTCCGCGCGCCTATTGGCTCCCCATGTCCGTTACGTTTCCTGCCCCGCGTTCCGATTGGACGATACCTCCGCCTCTCTACCTGACTGACAGCCCCGGGGCCACAGTCTCCTCCCAGCGGCAGCAGACGCTATTTGAGTGAGGACCAGCGGATTGTTGTACATAGAGCCGGGTTAGTGTCGTCAATGGGAAGCACGCGGGACGGTGGCAAAGCGACTTACGGTCTAGATTGAAATCCGCGGCTGCACCATGCTCTTCAGGTCCATCCCGTGTTTGTGGATTACGCTTTGCCTTCATGTGTGCTGTTATGTAGACGGCGGGGAAGCGCAGAATGCGAAGGAAGGTAAGTTCTTAAAGTTTGGACTCTTCATCCCGCCGCATTTGGAAGACATCCTCCGGAATGAACGGAGAGGTGTCCAAACAAGCAGACACAGCGTAGCTTTTCTGATGCTCGCTTTACAGGGCTGTTTGTTTTCCATGTGAATGAAGTGAAAAGGTGGATGTTTTCTGCGGCCAGATGAGGCCGGCGTGCGGGGATGACAGCGGCGTGCTCCCGGGCTGCGCTGCGATCGACCTCTCGGTGTTTTTACGCACGGCAATTAAACGCCGTAGAGCATTGGATCAGACGCGAGGGCTCTCCTTTTTTTAATTTCTCCCCAGCGCCAGTGCGCTATCGGCATAAGTAGCCTGCCTCGTTAAAGATTAACAATCTATCACGACAAGCTGGGTAATATCGGCGGATCGATCGTCCCGGCAGGCTGCGAGAGTGAGCGAGACAGCGAGCCGTCTGTGTGGACGCAGTTTCGGAAGGTTATTTCCTCCAAAGTGGCCTCGGCTCCAACAGTCCGTTCTGCTCTCCGTTCAGTAGGTTGATGCGGGGCTGTTGTCTGCCTCACACGCTCAACTTGATCAGAGTCAAGGCTACAAAACGCCAAAATAAGAGGTTGATCATTTTTTTTTAAATTTATTTATTTATTTATTTTTAAAATAAAACTTCACATGGATGAAAATTGACACTTTTAGTTGATTGAATTCTGTTTTAATTAATCGCATTGTTAAATGCGTAAAAGAGAAAACCCCAGGGCAGGTGAGGATGTTCACAGCAGCGAAACTACAGTGAAATAACCGAGCGCGGGCTGAATGTACCAGCAGATATGGATCGTAAATCCTCCGTGTTTATTTGCGGGGGTTCGCAGATATTATCAGACAGAATCCTGTAAAATGTAACATGGCATATATAAATATTTCTCTCCCGGCGGTGCGTCCTGCCTGCCCCCCTGTCTCACGGTGGAGCTGTCTTCTGATATTAAATATTATTAGAACAACTTATTATTATTATTATTTTTTTTTTTTATGGAAGCCGCCGTGGTGCCGCGCTGCGCTCTCGAACGCCTCCAGAGCATAAAACAGGCCGGTTCGACAAAATGTCCCTCCGATAAAAGCTGCAAACAAACTGCAGTGAAATGGTTTCGCTGGAGTTTCGGGGCCGTGTTGAGCTGAACATATTATTCCCGAGCTGAAGCGCGTGTTCCTGTGTGTGTGCGCGCCGGGATGGAAGCAGCGGCCGCCGCTGTACACCTGAACGCAACAACTCCGCAATTGAGTTTTAATAAAGTGATGCGTGAAGTAAAGCCAGATGTAACAGAGCGATGCTCTCACACGCAGGGATCCCACTCTGATGCGTGTTTTCCTTCTTTGCGCACACTGTCATCGTCTACATTTGTCTCCCAGAAAGTTCCCCCGCAGTCAGGAGGACCTGTCTGCTGCAGTCTAGATATTCACTGTTTTTTTTTTTGCTTTAGCTGCTGCTGCTGCTAGAAATTAGGTCACGGTTATATTCGCTATAGATATCGATGTGTGGCCTATCAGTAAAAACCCAGGCCGGTGAGATTTAACCACCTGCTTCTCCTGTCACTAGTGATTCTGCTGGACTCCAAGGCACAGCAGACGGAACTGGAGTGGATCTCCTATCCTCCCAATGGGGTAAGTCTGCAGAATCTCTGCATCGCTGGCACGCACACACTCACCCCATGTCTATTTATTTATTTATTTTTTTTACCAGCTTTCTCTGATGTCCCACACCTGTGAGAGGAATAATATTTCCTAAACAAGATGCGCAGCCTGAAATTCTCAGCAAACAAAAAGTCCAGAATAACAGTAAAATAATGCAAGAGGTTGTTTCTGTGACTAAACTCTCCCGGCTTTTGACATTCAGAGCACAAAGGCCTTAGGCAAACCACCACGACTTGCTGGTCTGTTTTAAAGCAGGCTGTGAGTACGATTTTAAATAAATGATGTGAGCAGAAACAGATAAGCTGGGCACGGTCGGCCTTTAAAATGTGGCTGTGTGATTAACAAAATGCAGCCGCAACCCCTTCATTCACTGCACTTCACTGTGTCCGATCAGCTGTTCCATGTACCTTTGTCACACTTTATAATAATCACATCCAGCGTGATTATCAGACGTCTACTTCAGCAACAGCTCATGGATGTATCCATTTACAAATGCCTTCTTTCTTTCAGTGGGAAGAGATCAGCGGCTTGGATGAGAACTACACACCCATTCGCACATACCAGGTTTGTCAAGTCATGGAGCCGAATCAGAATAACTGGCTTCGGACTAACTGGATAGAAAAGGGCAATGCCCAGAGAATTTTTGTTGAATTGAAGTTCACCTTGAGGGATTGTAACAGCCTACCCGGTGTGGTCGGAACTTGCAAGGAGACGTTCAACTTGTATTACCAGGAAACAGATTCGGAGGTGGGCAGGAGCCTGCGGGAGAACCAGTACGTGAAAATTGACACGATTGCAGCAGATGAAAGCTTCACCCAGGGCGACCTGGGCGAGAGGAAGATGAAGCTGAATACAGAAGTGCGAATCATTGGCCCCCTGTCCAGACGTGGCTTCTACCTGGCCTTCCAGGATGTGGGAGCGTGTATCGCCCTGGTCTCTGTCAAAGTTTATTACAAGAAGTGTTGGTCTATCATCGAGAACCTGGCCACGTTCCCAGACACCGTTACGGGATCTGAGTTCTCCTCGCTGGTGGAGGTCGAGGGCATGTGCGTGAGCGACGCCGAGGAGGAGGCCGAAAACTCCCCAAAAATGCACTGCAGCGCTGAAGGGGAATGGCTGGTGCCCATTGGGAAATGTATATGCAAGGCTGGATTTCATCAGAAAGGAGACGCATGTGAACGTGAGTGCCCGTTCCTTTACTGTCATGTTCTTTTATTGTCATTTAATTGACGCAGAGTTATTGTTGAATTCACTCTTAGAAACCAGTCAGGGGCGTCCTGATCCTGGATCTCACACAACAAAAGGTGTGCCAAGAAAAAAAACAAAAAAAACAAAAAAAAAAAATCATCTGAAAAACTGTCGAGCATTTGTGATTTGATTATGCAGAACAGGTAAATGACTGAAATTAATGAATGAAAATTTGTGTTGGCAAATGGGATTAAAGCAGCTGATCTGACGGCAGTAGCGTCGGATAAAGTGCTGAGGCCAAACATACCCAGTGTAATAATTGAAATTCATGTTAATTGATTACAAGCCCCTTAATTTATAGCCATGATTCTGTTGACACTGGGATTAAATGATAACTTGAGTTTAGCTCCTCAGTTCCAGCTCCTACTGGCAAGGGGCCAAGGCAATCACCATCAGAATATACAGGTCTAGAGAAAGTCCAGCCAGTCTCTCAGTATCTTTCTGCCGTGGCCAAATGACCCTGACAGAGAGGGAAACAAATAGCTGTCGCACCGTGGCATTTAGGCCTCAGGATGTTTATGAAGGAGCCTAACAGGAAGGCTGGTAACAGCCTCGCCGTGGCTCATTTTGTGCATTGTTGCGCTGCTGGATCGTGCCGCTACAATTAACAATAACATGCTTTCTGTCACTTCAACTGCTCAGAGGATTATTTTCAGTGGCCACCTGACTTGAAAGATAAAAATCACTATGGATTAGAAGGGGTGACTTAGGTCACAGAACTTAAGTGGCCTGCCTTGTCGGCCAAGGCTGCCTTTTTTTTTTTTTTTTTGGCAAAGCGGGCAACCTCAATCTAAGCAGCTTACGAGGAGCAGCAGCCAGTAATAATTGAATGGAATGCATCTAAGAACAAATTAGTGTCCCTGGCAGACAAGCTTTTATGCCACGCTGTCATCCATTAGGGACCCCACCGAGGGAGGTGTGTTAATGAAATATATTAGGCCATGTAATTTAGAGCAACACAGCCCGCCTCAAGTTGTGCTACGTCTCTAATGTTAGTAGGCTATCGCTGATTCAACCCCGCGGACCTCCTTCTTATTGTTCTTGTTATTTTAATATGCATAGACGCGAGATCCAGTTGTGCCCTTTGGTTGCTGAGAAGCCCGCATTTATTTCCTCAGAGAGAGAGAGAGAGAGAGAGAGAGAGAGAGCGCTATGCAGCATAACAACCAATAGCTCCAACACGACAAAGTAATTTTAGCTACCTTTTCTTGTTATTACGCTCTCGGAACAGAATACCGTTGCATCTCTCTGTTAATTAATCTGTTCACATGTCAACTAGAACAACTGCCGAAATAGAGGCAGCAGCATGGTGAACCTGCCCTCAGGCTGTTTAAAGTGTGAGGAAGGCTCCGTAATGTGTGCGTGGATCAAATTCCAGTCTTGACACTGCACCTTTATGAGCTTTATCTCCACCGAGGCATGAGAAGCCTTTGTATTAAGGGGTAGTTAATCTAAATAAAATGAGCATCATGGTGCACCATCAGCACTTCTTCCAGCAGCTCCACTGACATTAAATTGTCCATTCAGTATTTTCCCCCACGAAATCTAAAAGCTATTCAAAGTATTTCTATCAGCCGAACAGCAGAGCAATAAGTCCAAGTGGCTGTGACCGGTAAAAATGTGAAATCCAGGCGCTGGGACCTTGGACTGGCTTGTCTCAGTGGTGTAAAAGGACTGTTCATCGTTATAATGGTGATTCGTGACAATGCAGCACCTTAAGTATAAGCAAACTCATTTGTATAAAGGGTGATCTGAACTCGCCTAAAGGACAAAGTGTCTGTACCAGTTCTTCATGGACGGGCTGAAAAGCGTGCCTTCATAGAGCAGAGGATGATGCAAAGAGTCGTTTAAACATTGAAATAATAGTGCATACTCATTTGTACACACAACAAGCCACCCAATCACCAGAATACATGTTGACAATGTATGTTTTTGCAAACCAAGGATATGTGGAATCTTTACTTTTCTATTGGTTTAATTATTGATTTTATCTTGTGACAACGCTGTGCTTATGGTCTGTTTAGGTGTAGGCATGAAAAACACTTGCTTGGGGTTAGGACAAGATCACGTTTTGATTGCCACAAGATGTTCCAAGTTCTCGTCCAAAATCTATATTTTTTTGTCGTTGTAACCGACACGACTTGAAATTGGCCCGAGTTCCCCTTAAACATATCTGGTACTGTCACACACCTGCGACTCCACCGCAACCAACCAAAACAGCACATTTTCACAGTTCAGATATTTTCTGGAGATTTGAACTCCCTGCATGCTCAAATGGAATGAAAAAGCATTTAAAGAAGTGCTTGACAGCTGGAAAACTTCTCTTGGTGCATCTGTGCTCACTGTGTCCATGTAACGGGGCAAACAAAAATGTAAAAGTACAATCTGTAGTTGATATAACAGCCCTAAAATCTACTATAGCCAGTTTAGCTCCATTTGCAGGCAAATGTTTACTATTGTTTATTTGCATATAGTAACAACATTGAAGTGAAACAAAGGGGTCGACTGATATGTCTTTTTTTATGGACCGACACCAATAACAATTATTAGAAATCAAGGAGACAGATAACAGCCATCTGACACTGATATTCATTTGCAGTAAAAATTAAAAAATAACCAGTGATAGAATGAACCCAAGTACAATTTACTCAACTACTGCTCTTAAGTACAATTTTCAGGTGCTTTACTTGAGGATGTCCCTTCTCAGCTACGTTATACTTCCTCTCTACTACATTTACATGATGAATTCAATTACTATTTACTGTGCCGAGTCATATTATTTTGTCGTGTATAGGCTGTTAATTGTGATGTGATCAGACAGTGTTGTGGGCGGGACATTGTATGAGAGGATGTTGCATCAGAGGCAAAGTAGTACATTTTGAATTAGTTCATTTTATTAGCATCTGACAGAAAAATCACTGACATGACAATCAGAAAAACGCTTCATGTCAACCCTTATAACTGGCCAGGCCCATAATCTGTCTATCCCTTACGCAAGACTGGTTGAATGTCGGCAAAGTTTCTCTTTCAAACGTTGGACTCAGCCTAACCCTAATCCTCAGCCTACCAAATTGTGACGTGAGAAAGGTGTGTGGGCAGAGAGTTTCAGGCGCTGAAGGCGTTGAATGATATGACAGACACTTCTTTTGAGGCATGCTGATGCCATAAGACAGTCTCTGTCCTATTTTAGTATCTGCGCTGTGCTATGATTATAACATGGCCGCTGAGTGAAATATTCAGCCGGAGGGTGGGTGCAGGTGGAGTAAGCAAGTTGAGCTGTCAGTCATGTCATTTGAGGAGCCCCCTCTGTGGATGCAAAGGCCTCCGCTGAACGTGTTGTGATCCACTCATTCATCACCGTCAGCAAAGAGGGGACCCCTTGTCTGTCGGCCTGCACCCCCCTTCCTTCTGTCGCTCTTTAACTCTTTGTGTGGCAATCTGCAGCAGTAAATGTCACTCTTCTTCTCCACCCGCTGCGTTCAGTGGTCTCAGTGTAATGGGTGTTGAAAAAGGCCAGTTGAAGTGTCCCCGCAGCCTGCGCAGCCTTCATTTTGCGAAGAAGTGCGTGTTGTGAAAATAGCGCCCATTCATCCGCTGGTCTTGTTCAGCGCTGGCCGCTGGTTGCAATGGAGCCACAGAGTCGTTTGGACAGAGAGAGGGCCCTTGTGGGAGGACATTGGCCTCTTTGTTTCACTCAATCCCGGGAATGTATGTTGTCTGATTTTGACACATCACGTCATTGTGGCATTAAGTAACCAGTGCCTGAGAAATGATTAACTGTTGACCCTCTACCAAATGAGGGAGATTCCTCTATGTGGTGGAAAACTGATAAAACGGACTGTATCTCACTGCTGGTGGTGCATGCTAACAAGAGAATTAATGAGAGGATACAGCAACTTGTAGACGCCGGCGTCATCCATCTTGACTGTCAGAGTGTTGGACAGAAGTTAGTTGGAGACTGATTGATGATCGAACCCCTGAGGGAAAGGGCTGAGCGGTTGGGGTCTGACCGCGACAGCTAACGTGTATGGAGGCCACCAGGCAGCTCCGGCCCTGCAGAAAAAAGATGCACTTAGCATTTCAAATGAAGCCAGGAAGCTAGGAGTCAGGAGGTCCTCATACATCTTGATGCTCCCTTGATTGATAAGGTGTGAATTTAATACACCGAATGGCTGTCTTTTACTGCTCCAGAAGTTAATTATGCAAATGACAGGTGTGCACTGAATCCACAGGAGACCCAAATGGACCTAAATCACTCAAGATTGAAATAAATTGGTGATGGATGGGAGCTCATCCTGTCACTGCCAGTGTCTGCTTCCTGTGAATAGTAGCATTCTTGCACGGCCCAGGGCTTTTCCTGCTTGTTGTCTGAGCCTGGCAGGTAGCAGTCAGACACACAGATGTGATATTCTCTGCTCAGATTGTTACTACCAATACAAGTAACAGTGTCCCAGTATTGATCACTACAGGGATGAGACGTTAGATCTGGAGAAACTGAAATGTTCAATCAGTCATACATCAAATCAATTGCCACA
>OMLP01028878.1:0-13329 GCA_900302685.1 Spondyliosoma cantharus | reverse complement strand
TGGGGTGGGGTGGGGGTGGTAAGTGGTGAAACACAGCCTTGCCTATAGCTGCAGCGTGAGTCTGTTTCTGGGTTAGTGCACAGGACTTCAGCTGGAGCTATCCAATCCTATTTCTGAAATATTTCAGAGGCAGGGGGAGAAAAGTAGGTCATCCACTTTCGTTTGACGGAGCAGCGCCATGACATCAAACTACTCTTCAGGAATTCAGTTTAGGGCATTTAAAAATGTGTCATACTGTAAACCATGACTTTGAGCCAATATTAACGGGTTCCACTGACAGAGCAGAGCCTGGTGTAGTGGCTGATAAAAGGGACCTCTTCGGAACCACCCTCTTCAAAACACAACCATTTTGGGACCAGCAACTTAAATTTACATGTGCAATGAATAAAATATTGATGCCGTGTATAGCTGACATGTAAGCTCTTCAAAATGAGTGAATAATGGCCACAATTATAATGCACAATGTATGGCATAAGACCACCGACATTCTTAGTGCCTTACACTCAACTACAGTTGTAATATTTATGCACTTTTGAATGCAGGAATAACACCTTAATTTTCAGCTTTGAAGGTGTGTTGCCAGTTTAAAGCAGCATTAGCCAATTAATCAAGCTACTGAGAAGGAAATTAGGCCATCGATGAGCTGCTATTGCACATTTCTGGTTTCATATAGTGATCAGCCTCAAGATACAATAATAAGCACGGGGTATAGAGGTACAAAGTGATAATGAGAAAAAAGGGAAATAAGAGCCCGTCTGGCATTTTGTTCCACCAGGCTTAACACCTAATTATATCAAAACTTAGCGAAGACTAATGAAAAGACAGTCAGGACAAAGATATCAGGTTAATGAGGCTGACGATCTTTCTCCTTTGCAAAAATGAGGGAGAGAAAACACACCTAAAGGCTTAATTGCGTTGACAACATGTCACTGAGTCACATTAGAAGATTTAGCCTTTTATCCAGAATTGTATGCGCATACGTTTTCCCTGTTTATTTTAACTGTAGCAGAGAGTTACTCATTAATGTCAATCATCTAGCTCTATATGAGGAGAGTGATGATTCAAGCCCATTTTGCTATTTCCAACCCTCGCTGGCTTGTTTTTTTGTTTACTCCAAATACACGCTATGGCTTGCCTACAGGCAATTTATAGCTGAGTGAAGGCAGAGCTTAATTCTCACGGAGGTATGCTGAAATGAAAAATTAAATAAAGCAGAGTCTTTGTTGCTATGAAAAATGAAATCAACTTTGTTCTGGAGATGAGAGAAGCAAGGGTTAACAAGCAGCAAATTATTGTTCAAAAAAAAGTTTCTCCTGTCAATCAGGATATAGGGAATAAGAAGAAGAAAAAAAAGAGAAGCATAGTTCTGTTGACATCACTGAAGTTTACATTAACTAGTATATTTCTAATAAGAAATTCAAAATGTATACTTTTACATATTGTATTGAAATGTTTCAAACCAGGGACTATTATCAAGTTTTCGTGCACTAAAATATATCTTTAAATATACTTAGCCAGTGTTTTTACATACCAATTTTTCAATTTGTCTGAAGAAGGCTTGGCCGCAGGTAAACTAATTAACCAAAACCAAAATTGCCGTGTATATGCAGGTTTTTAAATCACGGGTAAACCCACTGAAATAGGCGTTTTTCAAATTGCCAGGAGACAAGTTTGGCTTTCTTTTTTTCCCCTTTTGCATTACATTCATCACCCCATTTTGCCAGAAAAGCAGGGGGCAGTAGAAATCTGATCAAATTAATTGAAGACCTTTTAAATTAAGAGCAATTCAATAAGGGTTGCAATTTACAATGATTTTCAGAAGTAACAGAATTAACAGGCTGTACTTCTTACATTTGAGTGATCATTGTGTCAATAAACAAGTCGCATAATAAGGGCAGGGGTGAGCAAATCGTAATTTTTGTGAAACTATGAGCAGCAACATTTGGAATTGTAACTTGATGAATAACTTGGGCATCCACCACAAACATTGACGTGAAACCTTCTAGGATGTCTTTACAGCTTATGTACTCTGGACTCTGCCCAATCTGACTTAAGCCGCGATTATGCTCCAGGACGGAGGCAGACAGGTGCTGACCGGGGACACACATGCACTTGTATAAATACTGCAATTGGGGACATGCATACACATTCAGGCTCCAAACATCCGCAAGAGAAATTGTGATGGTAACCTCCTAAAGAAAACACTGTGTGCTCCCACAACAAGATTATGACCAAGGATGGGGAAAACAGTAAATTCATACAGTGCACAAAGCTAGCATCCAGTTTATTTTACTGGTGCATGCACAGTTGGTGCAACAAAGTGTTGCCAGTAGTCACAAATATTGTGCTTCACGCGGACATCCGCACAGGGGTCTTCCCCAAATGTCCCACACTTGGGCGGATGACGAAATCTATATCATGACACGACGCAGACGCCATGAAACCATGAATTGGCCGTAAGCCTCATTCTGACCTACTTCTTATTCTTATTCTTCCATTCTTCAAATCAGAGAACAGAAGAGAGTAAAGATGTTGAGTGTCTTATGTCCTTGTCCTTTCTACGAGCACTTAGAAAGAGAATTCATACAGATCTAAGATCAGCTTAACCTCTCTAAATGCTAACCTTGACCTATGCTCTACATTACTGTGAACATAACACAATGCATCATGTATGCAAAGCCCTCTTTACAGCTTATTGCCGATGTTATGGGAGTTGGTGATATAGCCAAAAGGTTGATTTTCTTAGGCATCAGCCTATGCACAAAATCACATGACACAGTGCATGTACTTCAATATTAAGACAAGTGAAACAGACATAAGGATGCGATTCAAAATGTATTCATAAATTCTACTTTTACATTCATTCATGTAACCTAATTTTCCAGTGTCAATGCTCGAAGCACAATGTGAGCCTGCAACCCTTGAGATGGAGCTGAAGTGGGCAGAAAGTACTTTAACCACCACAATGGCTGTTAACCCACATGTCCACATGGTTCCATTAGTATTTTTCTTCCCATGGTATATTTGTAGATAATTTCATTATGTTAAAGGGATTGTTCTGTGGTTTTCAGTTTTAAAAGTCTCATTTGATCAACTAATTACTGAATAAATCTTTTCCGGTGGTATACGACACTATACTGCAGCACTCATAAGTATCATCTCTTGTTTCTATCAGACTCCAGAGTCCCAAACTGTCAAGAGGTTTAACATATGCAAAGTGCTTTGTCAGGAACAAAACAATGAATCATATTTGCATAGTTTATCCAAATTGATCCAAAACAAAAGTGAATTGATGAATGCTCTCCTACCCATGTTACACCTGTCCACAAATACCACTCATTAATCAGGTCAAATGTTTTCAGCTGACAAACCATAAAATGTTATTCCACCTAAATATAAATATTTGACCTTTTCTGACAATAGAAAGCATGTATCCCTTGTGGGCAGCAGGAAGGCAATGTATATACATTTCAAAACATCTGTACACATGAGAGACCTCCTACGTGTTTTATTCCTCCAACTAGTCACCGCCATTTAAATGAAAAAAAATCTTATTTGATGATGTACATATAAAAATGTTGCTAAAATCCAAAGCGAACATTTAGACTCATCACAGATCTGCAGTGCTCTTTCCACTGGTGGTGACCCACCCTTCCTTCTTCTGCTCTAGTGCTGAGGGTGTACAGTGCTGCATCAACCCCCACTCAGCCCATCCCCCCACTGTAACTACTGTACACATGCTATCTCAGGAGGAGTGACCACTGGCTTGCAAAGCAGGAGCTTCGCTAAGCTCAAATCAGCATGCAGCCAAAACAAACCTTGCTAAACCACGCATTTTTGGCTACAGTCATCGAAAATATTATATAATATTATGATAATATTAGAGAGAATTATCATCATCATTATTATCATCAACTGTTATCCTTACAGACTTCAGTGTAGCATTTTTCAAATATCATACCGATGTTTAGACTGTGTGCTCATGAGCGTAATTTTGTATGAAGAGGGTCACGGATACCCCTGAGCGATGCTCTATGAAGATGTAAGATGGGGCTGGGGGCTGGGGGCTGAGGATGAGTGCAGAGATGACAAAGTTGCACAAATTAGTCGAGCTACAGTACATGACTATTTTCATCCCGAGTCAGCCCGTCACAGAGAGACCGAGTCTAATGCCTAACCATCTAAAAACATTTACAGTTCCCGTCCATGCTATCCACAAAAAAAGGAACTCACAGACAAGCTTAGACATTAAAAGGACATGAGCAAAGTGATGCTTGAAATGTCATTTGGCTACTGCACATTGCGTTCATTAAAAGCAATATACAGTCGATTGATCAGGCTATACAGTGGGCAATGAGGTGGCAGCTTTGAGCAACATCTACAGCAGGAAAAAACACTCCATGAATACTTAACATGATATGATGCAAACTGACAGTCAAATGGTGTAATGCTGCATAAGGCATAACTTTGAATAACAAATATGAGACCACCACGATTTTAAGCAAATATGAAAAAAAACTGGTGCATGCACACAATTGTACGCCCAGGCACCCACACAGACAAACAATCACAGATGAAGACAATGCATTTCAGATGAAAACCATTAAAGCTGTTGGTCTTTTTTGCAAAATGGTAACAAATCTCAGCCAGGTCTTTTTGAAAATTAGGAAAATGTAGGCCAGAGGAGGCATGCTGGAGCAGAAAATTGGGCCATGCTAGTTTAAATTATAAACAAGACAATCTGCCTGATGTCAATATTTGCTTGTTGTTTGTTTGAGGAAATTCTTAGTCCCATTCACCCACATGTCAAAAGCAAGCATGAATAACTGACATTCCAGGCATTTTCAAATGTTAGCTGGTCGTGTTCCAACCCAAATTTTGCCAAAAACTACACAGAACACACATTTTCCACCACACAGCTTGCATCTGGGGGCTGAGGGAACATGAACACATGTACAGGCAAACATACAGACAATTGTTCCTGCTGTTCTGTGGGACAATTGCCCTTGTCTCTACCCTGCAGTTTTACTGCTCACATTAAGTACACAAAGACAAAATGTCCATTTCAGCGTCAGCAGGGTTGGTGGCGTGCAGCCCTGTTCCACCAAAAAGGCCAAACAAAAGTGTGGCGTTGTTGTCATGGACAGAATATGTCATTCTGCAGCCAGCAGACTGATGTTGTTGTCATGTAGTCTCCAGCTTTACAATTATAGCCCAAACACAAGGGACATTTGTCAATCATAAAGGGGGATCTGAGTAACTGAGCAGTCGTGGTCTGGAGTTAGCAACTCGTCAGAAAGCTATTATTCTGTCTCCATTTTCTTTTCAATGATGAGCACACAGCCCACCTAATATTGTAGCCTTTTAGCTGAAATAACTTTGTTCTGGATCAGTTCACACATATAAAGACTATGTCATTATTTAAAACTGTTTGTCTACATTGAGAATACTATGCAAAATAGGTTGTCAATAATCATCCCTACCATTACAACAAATAATGTGATGCTCATTCAAACATGACGCCGGACACATCAAACACAATTCTAAATCTAAATTTAGGTAAAACTGGTCGATGACTGACAGCTTTAGCTGGTATGTGTATGTGTGTATTTATGAAGTCAGCATCTAACGTGCCCTAAAAAAGACAAGAGCTGAACATTTTCAACATACAACAATAAAACTATTCAATGACAGGAACACTTGATGGACATTACCATCAAATTTACTGCTTTCCAAAACTTCACATCCCCACTCATTAACTCGTTTAAATTTGTGTGCATGCACATGCCTTGTGCATACATTAAACATTTAAAAACCTATACATAGAAGCCACTTTAATTGAGACTGATTTAATGTGACATTTTGAGTTCAGCACCTTCAATAGTAGTGTTCTGGGTCTTAAATTAGTTTTTGTGTTGTGCAGTACGGATGTCGTTTCAAATTCTGTTTTCATTCTGCCCAAAATCATGAGGGAAAATACTGCATACATGCATGTCTGGGCATTAAAATTGTAAGATGTGCTGCATACTAAAAAGCGCGCTGATGAATTTATTTGCGAGCACATACATTTTTGTTATCATGTTGCAAGCTCTTTTCTATCCACCCAGGTGCAGGCACCTCTGTAATATATATATATATATATATATATATATATATATATATATAGAGGAATATAAACTGCATACCTTATTGACTCTTTACTTATGACAAGCAACTCTCTGCTCTCCACCATTTATGTGATCAATCTGTGTGTGATGGTGCCAAGCATCTATACTGGCTGTTGCTATGTAACAGAGTCACAAGATGAGTTTGGCAGGGCCTTCTAGGCCTTCTCTCAAATGGCGTAAAACTGTTGATGGGTATAATTGATATCTGTCAATAAGTGTAAACCACAATTAGAAGGTGAACTTCATGTTGACCCCAGAGGAATCATTCATTATAATATCAAATATGTGTTCCAGAAAAAAATGCTACTGTCAAAACCACAAGTGTCTGGATACCTTAAGCAGAAATGTCAACCTGTTTAATTTATTTTTTTTTCCTTCACTTGAAGCAGACCATGTAGAACCGAAATATTTATACACAACCAACACATTAAATACATTGTTTGTACACAAGAGGGGCTAAAGAGTGATTCATTTTTAGATGTAGGGTTTGCACAGCACTATTCTCAAACCATGTGCCACTATTGACGTTGTATACTGATATTGCTGTTTGTATTGTGCAGTCTATTCTGACATGTAACTTTGGAACGATAAACATAGCTTTTACTGCACCACATCCCTACTTTAAGTGACTTACAATGTAACTACTATTATTACAAACCATTACTATGCGGATCCGGACCAAATGACAGGTTATGTCATTGCAGTCACCGGTTTCCAATAAATATTATGCTCTGCACAAGGATAATTGTCCTAAATAGCACATATACTGCACCACAGACCCGTGAAGATGAACTTGTGATGTCGTTAAACATACTTTTGTACTTAAATTCTACTAACATGAGGTGTTGTCTACAGCCACGCTAGCGGCTCTGTGGGGCTGCATTTGGGCACAGTGATGGTGCTCTCAGATAAATGTTAGCATTAATATACCAACATGCTCACAACGCTAACATGCTGATGTTAATCAATTATGTTTACCATGGTCACCATTTTAGTTCGCAAAATAGCATTGAACACAATCTACAGCAGAGGCTGATGTGAACGTGATTCGATTTGAATGAATGTGGTCATAAAACAAAGTATTAGACAAACTGAAGCTTTGACCTGCTGGTGGCAGTAGATGAACGGTCAGGGGATCAAAGTTACTACATTTCACCCTCTGGGGAACTTGAATTTGTGTGACACATTTCACTGCAGTCTACACAATAACAGCAAGATATTTCAAACAAAAACGCAAATGTCCATTTCCTGGTCATGCTTGAGGAAACATAACAGGATCACCGCAAGAATACATCCCCTGGTAACAATGAATGTTTCTACAATGTATGCAGGGCCATCTGACAAGTAGGTGTTGAGAGATTTCACTGAGTAAGTAAAAAGATCTGGCCTCCTGATTGAGTACCATCAGCCATTAAAATATATCTTCTGGGGACCTTGAATATTTGTGGGGAGATCCATTTAATATGTTGTGATATTTCAATCTAAGGCACAAATTCCAAACCCCATGGAGAGGACAGAGGAAACACCGGGGATCATCGTTGTAAGGATACATCGCTGGGGAACCGTGACCATTCGTGCAAAATTGAATTTAAATTAAAATGTCAAGTAGATGTTGAGATATCTAACAGGATACGGTAAAACTTTGACCTGCTGGTGGTGCCAGAGGAAGATATTTCCGTTTGGACGGACCAACAAGTCCACTGACCGTAAAACCATGGCACCACCTCGCTAGAAAATCTCCCCAAGCCCTTGTAGTAGAGAGAAAATGCCTCACTACAAGAGCACTAATTATAATACTTAGCTTTAGCTTCACTCAATGCGAGTTTAGCTTCAACTCCCATCGACACAGACAGCACAACAAGCTTTACCCCGCTGAGTAAACAATGCCCTTTAAATTGTTTATTTTAAAAGTGATGTGGGAAACTATCGTCAGGGAAGTTTTTAGAGTGAAACGTTAGTCGAAAATGGAAACTCCTCCGGCAGTGGAGGAGCCACTTCCTCAATGCGGTAATGTGTAGGGTAGGATTTGAGAGAGGCAAGTTAAGCTAAATGCTAACTAAAGACATCCACCGCGGGTATCTGTCGCCCTCCCCCCATCCGAAATACAGTATTATCATCACACGGGAGCGCGCATTTCATCAAACGAAGTGTTTCAGCCGACGCAACGTCGAGAGACACTCCCTTTAAAACAAGCACGGTGCCCTTTAAACAAACTAACGTTACGCCACCACATATCTAAAGTGCACGGTTTGGATTCACGCACGACACAAAAACAACAGGGGAAGAATAATGCAACATCTGCACAAAATGCAACGCTGAGCCAACGGCTCGGGCAGAAGAAGGAAACAGTTGAGGACAAAAAGTCGCACGGAGATGCGCCGACTGGGTCCAGTAATAGATGGTTATTTACACCGATAATGGCCACACATAGGCAAAATTCAACGTGCAAAATTACCGAGTGTGTAACTGGCATCGTCCTTACCTACACAGTGAATGAGTTTGTGTCGCCACGAGTCAAGTTCCTGCCGAAAGCCGCGCCTGTCGATTGTGCATTGCTGCCTTTTACACTGACTCGCCATTTTCTATTTCTTGTGTGGCGGGCACCAGCACGGGAAGAGGAAGCCCCTGCTATGTGAACGCGCTCGCCCCTGAGCCGAAGAGGAAGTGGCTCCTGAGGGGAGACGTTCACGGATTTCACAGAAATCAATCAGTGTAATTTAATCGGAATGTAACAACGTACATAGATATATAAATAGATTAGTAAGCTGTTGCCTTTATCAAATCAATCTAATCAACAAAAGAATGGGCCCTTTTAAAAGAATAATGATGCAGGGTCTCCATTAGGCTGCCTTTTGCATTTTGTATGAAATCAAATGTGACTGAGGTATTTTTCAAATAAAAAACAGTCATTAACTGTGTAGCATGGTCTGGATGTCAGCCAAGACTGCTTTAAAAAACAGACAAAGAGGGGCCCAGACCCCCAGGGTCCTCAAAGGCCCTAGTATTTGGCCAATGGTATGAGGTAGTTTGATTAATTGACTTAAACAGAAATGGTCAGATCTCAAGCCGGAGCTTGCATTTATAAAATAAAAAGCCAGACTGATATGAAACCTTTGAGGCCGATACCGATATCAGGGAGTACAAAATTCCAACGTGATCAATCTGATGATATACACACATTTTTTGCAGTGATCCCTCAAGTGCGGTTATCAAACACTTGTGACAAATATATGTAATGGAGGCATGGTTTAAATAAACTTCAACTTAAACAGTAAACTTTGCCAAAAATGTACCTTTATATCTGTGATAGGCCAAAAATATTGGCCAACCAATATGTTGGTCGGGCTGTATTTATGACCAATGCTTTCGGCATGGCTCTAGAAGTGGCAATGTTGGTCCAGACTGAAATATCCCATGAGCTACTTGATGAATTGCCATTCAGTTTTGTAAAGATATTCATGGTCCCCAGATAATGAAGCCTTCTGTGACCCTCTGACATCTCCTCCAACACCAGTGGGTTGACATGTTTTGCTTTTAGTGAGATATCTTCACAATTACGATGGATTTCCATTCATGTTTGCACAAACTATTGAATGGATAGCTATAACATTTGGAACACACATTCATGGCCCCCATAGGATGGACTGGTATCACTTTAATCCCTGACCTTTCATCTAGCACCATCCAATCTGGTCAAATTTTGTCTGGACTAAAACTCTGGTTTATGACTTAATACCTAAATAATGACATTTCCTTTAGCCTTATCTGTACTTTGTGTTTCCTGCTAATTAGCAGAGGTGAGCACATACAAGCTGATAAACTAAGATGGTGAACCCAGTAAACTATACCACAATATTGTGAATGACTGGAAGGGAGAGGAGGAAGGACACGCCTCCAGTCACCAGAGGATGTGGACTGGATTCATTGAAATTTGCACTCGAGTCAACTTGAGTGACTGTTTTGATGAATTGCAACTTGACTTGACAGAAAAAAATGACTTGGCACTTGACTTGGGCTTGCAAGTTAAAGACTTGTGACTTGACTTGAGACATGGTGACTCGAAAGGATTTTCTGGATTCAATTTATGTTCTGTTTAGTCTTTTAGTTGTTTATTTAATAGCTGTCAGTATTTCACATTTTAAAAGTGATGGAGATGGATTGTTTTGTTTCATAAGAAATTGAGAAATAAATCAGCTCTAATGAAGTTATTAGGTTTTTCTTTGTTTACAATTAATTCACTGGATACCAATAATTATAACACAAATTCAATTTGGTGTCATTTTTCATTTGGCTTCACATTAGTGAGGATCTGATCTTGACTCACCACACTGACATCATCACGAAAAACAGCAAGACATCGTCTCTTCTTCCTCTGCAGGCTGTGGAGACTCAACATGGACTCAAGGATACTCATCAACTTCTACAAGTGCACAATGGAGAGTGTCCTGATGGGCTGCATCAAAGCCTGGTGTAGCAGTTGCACCACCCTCAACCATGAGAACTGCTCAGCACCTAAACAGCACAAAGCTGCCACCCTTGGAGGAACTTTACTCCCAGCAGTGTCGGAAGAAGGCCAAAAGGATCATCAAACACCTGAAACACAAACTGTTCTGCCTGCCGCCGTCTGCCAGACGGTACCGCACCACCAGGCTCAGAGACAGCTTCATCCCACAGGCCATAAGGCTTCTGAACTCTTGAGCTCTCAAGCTCATTAATGCACTGTTACTGCATCATGTTGGCACCTGTATACCTCATTATTTAATATTCATTATGTTTATACCTGCACACATCACAGTATACATATATATTTCATTATTTTACCACTGTCTACAAGCTATGAAACCATCAGTATATATTATATATTTACACCAACTATACCCTGTCCATAGCTGACTCTCAATAATCTTTAATATTTAGAGTATCACTTTCTGTGATTGAGAAATGCATTTTATGAATATTTCCTCCACTGTCTCCAAGCTGTCGCACCCAAGGCCAATCAGAGAAAGTTTTCAATGGGAGCCAACAGCAGCGATGAAATGAAACAGAGCGGCGGTGAGGCTGCAATGATGCTGTTGTGATGCTGCCTTCACGCGCTGTGGGAATTATTGCAATCCTGAGATGAGGCGCGATTGAACGTCGGCTCGAAGACAAGAGGAAACGTCAACATGGCTGTCAAGAGCGAATTCGTTTCTTCAAGGGTTTCTACGCTGAGACCTTCTTTACACACATAATATGACGCTTTAATTTCACTGCAGACGTGTATAAAAAGACATTTCACAATTAAGGCTGCGCGATGATTCTGTAGCACAGCAGCTACTCTCAAGTTGTAAAACAAAACAACTGCCACTAAATCGCAATTTCTGCATATTTTCTTATGGTTTTAGCCAACCTGCCGCACCGGAATGTCCATTAAGGCTGGTGTCCTCGGATGTACGAGCTTACGAGCAGCGCGCGAACGCAGCATACGTTTACACCGTTGCAGCCGGTGTTTTCATAATTTCACGCCCCTCCGTTCTTGTACGGAGGCTTCCATGCTCCTGAGACGACACACGTAGCGTACAGGTAAATGGTAGCGCTAATAGGTGCTTTAGATTCTTCGCTTATTAGCGTTTTCTGCAGGTTTCAGACGATTTTACACCGGCATGTCATTAAAAGCGACAGCCTATTGAGCAACATCTGTGTAAAGGCTGCGCGGATCGAAACACATTGACAGCCTTTAACTGGGTATTTACAACAACGGGCTGTCTCTGTCTCCCTCTGTTAGTGCGAGCCGCGGGTTATTTATTATTCAATGGCGACCGCATGGGTAAAACTACACCTGACTGCCATTCTGTACAACACTGTTTGCCATTTGTCTCAAAGCTGGAGAGGCTCTGAGCAGGGTTTTTCTTTTTTTTTTTTCTTCCTCAAATGGTTCACATATGCGGTAAACATGCGGTCAGTCATGCCACAGTCACGCGTGTTGCTTTGCAGAAGGCGTTTTTTTTTGTTGTTGTTTTTTAAACTGGGCTCATTACACCTACATAACACACACACACACAGGGCACCAGACACACTGCTCCAGCTGCCAGTTACAGGACAGCATCCAACCCACACTTTAAGTTCAACTACAGGGACTAAACAAAGGTTTCTGCCCACAACAGAGAATCTGAGGACAAAACAACGCTTCAGATATTTAATCATGACAAATAATATCTGTAGGTATTCACGGTGTTGACCACTATGATTAAAGACAATCAATACTGGTCACATGAGGCTGTATCACACTGAGCCTAATGCTTGTTTTCTCCCGTCTTGCCTCATTGAACTAAATAAACGTGAATGCCAAATTACACTGGGCTTCATTTGTGTGCTGTAAAACAATAAGGGGCTTGAGATTGCCGCTCACGTCCCTCTGTACACGAGCACGAGATCAACGACTGTCAGAATGTGTCCTTAAGAGACAGTTTCAAACTATGTGTACAGAGGGACTAATAATCCCATTAGGGAAAACTGCCTCCCTCCACGGTGAAGTCAGAGGTCACAGTCAGCTAAATACAGCATCTCAGAGCTGGAGGAGATTGACGGATGCCTCATTTAAAACGTAACTTGCCGGCCACTGAAAAACAGATTTGTCGTCAACATGTGTGTTTGTGTGTTGAGAACAGGGGTGACATGACTCTGACCAGAGGATCTTTCACCTACGCCAGCGGGGAAGAGTACCACGGCGAGTGGAAAGAAGGCAAGACACAGCCACACGTCACACTCCTCAGATTTAAACAAACTACACGTTATCTACAGAGGTGGAACTGACTTTCACCTGTGCCTTCTGTACTGCACATCTCCACCTCACAGTGTTCCTCCAACGCATCATTGTGTTAAACATCAGCCGAGTGGAAAAAAGGAGAGGCGAGACCCCGACAGACTGGGAAAGTGCATTTAGCGTTACATAAAGTTTGGATTTATCGTGTAAGATGTTAGATTAACCCTTCCATATGTGGTATCCACTTGGATTGGACAGATATTTGGAAGCCATTTTGTAATCATTTAAGTTGGAGTACCATGACCCAATTCTCACATGGCAGATCCCTAAAGCCATGTCCACAATTCCATCTGATTATAATGTTTGTGTCTTTTTGTCATTTTGAGATAATGCATCATAAATCCTAAATGGCAGAGATAA
>OMLP01028877.1:0-16682 GCA_900302685.1 Spondyliosoma cantharus | reverse complement strand
TTTCTCTATTCCTTTTCTCTCCATCTGGATTTTTAGGGGGCTCGTTCAATCGAGGGTTTTTTTTTTTTGGCGTCTGTTCATAACCGCTGGAGGACCGAACTGACACAAGGTGGTGGTGGCGATTTTTTTTTTTTTTTTCCCCCTTCTCACGGTTAAGATCACACATGAATCAGGAATCGATAAGTCTCATACATGCGCGACATAAAAACAAACAAACAAAAGCAGCCCAGGAAAGAAATGATCATCGCGCACATCTCCTACGGGATTTTACGCATCCATCCATCCGGCGGGTCCGTCTGACATTCACCAGTGCGCACAGTGGAGAGGGAAGTGGCATATAAAAAAAAAAAAAAACGACCACAGGAACGGCCATTGGGATGAACACAAGGCACATGTATGGTGTAAAAGATGACAAATAGTGTCGGGGGGAACGTCTCGCGTACACGGCGAGGGCGCGTTAAAAATACACCTGAGAGGGCTGCGGACGAAGAGACGCTTCCCCCTCCAAACTTTGGCATCGGCTCACCTGCCTCGACAGGAAAAAAAATCGCGCACCGCTATTTTTCCCCCCTCAAATGCAAAGAGCAGGGGGGAAAAAAAACTACAAGTGAAGTGAGCCCGATGGCACAGAAAACAGACACTCACCTTTCTCTTCGGCATTTTTTTACGCGTGATTTTTATTCTCCACCGGGCTGGGAAAAAAAATTAAGGTCAAACCCGAAGGTCCAAGAGAGGCGAATTTGAACTACCTCGAAATACAGGATCAATATCTAAGCACCTTCGATAATATGTTGATTATATGCACTCCCCAAAACTCTATACCTCACGCAGCCATTGGGTAGAGGGGTCAAAATCCTCTCCTGTGCCGACTCCCGATTGGCTCGCCACGTCTCTATGTAAATAAGAGAGCCGCGGGCATTGGTCGAGATTTATCAGAGGGCGCGCGTGATTGGCTGCGCGCTCTTTGTGCGCAGATCCCACCAGACGGCGGTGGCAGAGAGGGAAAGTGGAGACAGGCCAATGAATGCGGGGCCGACTCTCGGTGGATCTGGGTAATGTAGGATGAGAGAAGAGAAAGAGAGAATGTTGTAAATAAAACACAAAGGGACCAGAAAGAAAGAAAGAAAGAAAGAAAGAAACGGGGCACAATGTCGAGCTCCAGAAGAGCTGGCGTGCATTGTGTGTCTTGTAGTTGCTGCTCCAAAGAACCAGAGTAATCACACACCACGTTTCTGCACAACAAATGGGAGCATCACTGCAGAGGTGCCAGTCCCTGCAGGAACATGATACTAGTTAAAAAAAAAACAATGCAATGAATAAGGTCACTACTGCAGACGAATTAAACCTGAGGGAGGAGTTTATTTCACGATGAAGAACACACTGACAGGTGTACAAACAGATTAAAGGCCACATTGTGCCACAAGTTCATTCCAAGTGCAGCAGTGGTTCATTTGTGTAAATCCGCCTGCTAACACCAGGATTACTGTTACTAATGAGTAGAAACGGTGCCATGAAATGAGCAAAAAGCTGGACCGGGAAACGCCGTATTGTGTTAATAGCGACATAATGTGTTTCGGTATATAACGCACGTGTCCCTCACATGTTAAAACCCTTTCAAATACTTCATTTCTGGCAATTTCTAAATTTATTTAGGGGTTACTAGCAAATATGTGTGATGATCATAATGAATGGGTAAGATCTGGATCACATCCCATCAATGTATTTTCCTTGTGCTCGTGTGGGCTGGGCTTAATTACCAGACCTCACATGATATCAGTGTTGTAAACATTGCACCAGGTGATGCCGTATATCTCTGCTTTGTAAGAGAATATTCCACTTTTAATTTACCCTCTGTTAGAAATGTGTTATATGATTAAAGTTTCCTTGTCTTGAATGCGATTGAAGCAACATTTAATGATGTCAATGTCGATGGAAATGGGGATTTAGGGCAGGTGGGGAAATTTGGGGCGCAGTTAAAAGAATCGGATCGCTCGTGAAGGCATCATCATCACTAATCCCTGAGATGGTTATTCAATGTTTTCTCTCTCGATACCCATTCAGATACCTCATCTGCTGACACAGCGTGCCAAGGACACCTATCTGGTGTATCGGATTCGTGCATCACTTGCAAAATACCGTGAATCACTCGCTTTCCTCGGCCAGAATAAAAACTAAGTGGACAACAAGGTACAAACTGAGCAGCGGAGGCTTCCAAAGACTGTCACAAACTAGTGCAGTGGGGTTGAAAAGATCAGACAGGTCACAATTTTTTGAGGATGATATACTTTGAGATATCTCCAAGTTTTTCCCTAAAGTTAGAGCACAAATTCAGGGGAACTCTCGTATCTCTTTACAGGTCAGATACAGGCCCAGTCCCAGTTTACCCCTTTCACCTACCGCTTAGTCGTACACGTACAATTTGCCCGTTCATGCTCGGGGTCGGATGTCCCAAACTGTTAGGACTACATGGGCCTTCATCAGATAAGTGGCGTCATGATCATACCAGGATTGCCACAGTAAGGCAAGAGAAAGCACCACAGCTGAACACGGCATGTTGGAAACGTCCATTAGCGTCTGTTTACATAAAAAACATTAAGAACAACTGAGTGTGTAGAAGGGTTTTGAAGTGTTGTCCAATAACATGAGGGCAGATTCAACCACTGCCCCTCGTAGCTCTGTTCTGACGAGCAAGAGGGCGACGAAAAACGAGAGAAACTGGAAATGGGATTCGAACCGTACACGGACAACGTTTATACACAGTCCACGTGGACGCGCTTAGACATTGGTCGGATGATGAAATCAAATCTCACAAACACCTGCAGCCACGCAGATACCAAATGTGGACATATCCAAATGCTAACAGACTGACTTGACGGGGTGAGTACCAACAATAGCCATGTGTTGTGTTTACATGTAGACACGAGGTAGTTGGACACGGTCGGCAAGGACACTGACGAGTGCGTTCAGGCGATTTGGAGGAGAGTCGTGACGGGAGGGGACAAGATCATTCGGTTGGTTTCTACAGTCTTACCAACTTTAGCTTTGTTGCAAAGGAACTGATCTGCAGGTACCGTCTGGTCGGCCAAAAGTCAGTTTCAGTGCTCTCCTGTCACTATGTTGTGATAATAATATAATATAATCCCTAACTTCATGTATGGCACAGGTGCCTGGTTTTTGTTTTGTTTTTTTCACACCGTTGTAAGAAAGTGTTTCTTCAGTCACACCTATCCTTCTTTCACAGGATACAAAATCTGGGTCTGTTAGATTGAAGAGACCGAAGAGTCCAGTAGTGTTGATCAGAACCTCATTTACCTTCGGTTTAAATCTGAGAAACAGCTCCACGACTTCTACGAAGGCCTTTAAATCACTGCTCGTGCATCAATTTGTCCCGTAACTAGAATGTCCCTCAAGCTTAAATGTAGGGCTGCGGCTGAAATTGATTTTGTTTCATTATTGATTAACCTGGTAATTGCTCTTTTTATGAGTCAATGAATCATTTACTCTTTGAAATGTCATAAAAATGTTTAAAAAATATATAATTAACAATTCCAAGGTGAGGTCTTTTTGCTTAACCAGTGGTGTAAAGAGTGGATCGTTTGATGAGCCGTCACCAAAACATTTTTTGTCACTGAAAAATAACGATGGAGTCAAATTATCAAGTAGTTGCCAATTAATTTTGAGTCAATCAATCAACTATTCGACTCTTCTAGTCAGATTTGTAGAAGCTGTTTTACCGTAAACTAAATCAGACGTTCTGGATAATTCTGTAAGATCACAGATAACTGGTGCCACAACATATCATTTTAAAACACATGTTCAAATTCTATTAATAACCAGAGGAACTTTGTGTGTTGCTGTTTACATAATTCACGACACAATATTCTGAAACATCCAGTCTAATGTAAACTCTTCACACCTACCCTGGAACAATAATAATCTAGAACTCCTTCTATAAAACAATGGTCCTCCCCATATTCTATATGTCACAGAAAAAAAAAAAAAAAAAAAAAACATTGTACAAAGAAATTAACAAAAGCATCCTCCACATTCTTGTGTAACATCACAATAGACTGATCTCACAATAGACAGAGCTTTCCTGCCCAAACGAACAAAACCCTTCATTTCTACATGGATGTTCGACAAGTCAACCCAGAACACACAGGAGCAGGTAGAGCTTGATGGCTGCAACACATTCAGATTCACCCTGTCAGCTAAATGAAGCGAGTACACAACAAAGAGGAACACGTTACAACACATACGTGCATAAAAGAAAAAAAAACACAAAAGGGATCCACGCTCAAGAGAAATCACCCCCCCAAATATTCTTCTTTCATTCCTACTGAGCGCACATCGAGACAAAACTGATCACGTGATGATTACGTACGAATGATAAATAGTCTTGAGTGGGATTTAGAGATTGATCGTTATAGTGTACTCAAACAAGTAAACTGTGAAAGCTAACAGCATGCTAACATGTGCACAAGGATAATATCTGTCTAGCATTACAATGTTGACCTGATGATGGTGTCGGAGGAGAGCAGGGGGTCGCCATGGTGATAACAATTCATCCTGAGGGGAACGTGAACGTGACTGCGTCCAACAGAACAACAGATATCATCCTGCTGGCGGTGCCACGCTAAAAAAAAAAAGTGATCATGAACACAACACTGACTGATTTTGATTGATTTTTATTGGTGTAGATGAAATTTAGGACACCAAAGTCAGACGGATTCATCTCCTGCGGGGGACATCAGAAATAGTTTGGAAACCAATCCTGGTCCAGTTTTCAGCATCCACACAAACATGACGTGAAGCCTCGAGTGCACAAACACCGAGAATGGACTCGTGAAGTATGAAACATCTTGTGTCCAGCAGCGAAACTTGTACAATATTCAGGATTTTAATGTCTTTCTTTCTATAATAACCCCGTCAGACAGACAGAGGATGTGTATGTGTGTGCCTCATGTTTATAGGTGTGTGACGGGGACCTATTCATGGCTAATGGGGTGCATCAAACAAGCCCTATTAGGGAAAGTCACCAGCTGTTGTCAATCATAATCACTAAGAGGTGATGCCATAAAGAACATTTGACTGGCACAACTTTCTGTAATGCTGTTTGTATATTTCTGATCCGGCAGACTTGGTCACATTTACAGAAGCACTATAATACATTAATAAATCAATAAAAACTTCATGTTTATTGCGACATATAATGTGCTCCACTCCATTCCATCACGCTGAAACGAGAGTTGTAGATGTAGCAGATATAACAATGGAAGGGGAGCTGTTCAGTTTAATTTTCAGTGATGTTTAAACGAAAAAAAAAAACAGAGCAACAACACATTCGATTCAGAATTAGTCAAAAGTGTGTCATTACTTTAAATGATGGTTGCCTTGACATTTCTTCCTGTGGTTAATGAGTCAGGCCGGGAGGCTTTATGTGCCGGGGTTCTTATAATAACTGTTCAGTTAAATGTTTCTTTAGTTTACTTTAAATAATTATTTTACCTTTTATTTGCCCTTATTGCCAGTCAATTAAACGAATCCACCAACCTTTTGTTCAGCCACCTATCTGCACAGATCTGCTCAGCGAAAAACAAATGCAGAATTTTGCCAAACCGGCGCTATAACTCAAACTAGTAAATATGATCTCAACCCTCCAGTCCTGAAACGTCTCCCCGGGGGTTAGAATAGATTTTAAGATTGTTTTCATTGTGTTGGAAAGCTCATGATACGCTGAGCAGCTTGTAGCAGTCATGATCTAAACAGGATCTACATGGATCTAATTACAAAACAACCCATTAAATCTTTGTTTTAATTCATGCACATCTACATTTCTTTGTTTATCCTACTTGTTTCAGACATTTTAGATTTAGAGCCTCCACAACATGCTTCCGTTACCCCTGACATAAGTTCTCTGAAGTCTAATTCACTGATTGATGGAACAAGATTATTGAAGATATTCTTTATTCGATGCTCCCATGATTGAGATGGACAGAAATGTCTAACATATTCTTTAACCCCACAAACATTATGTTGCATTTAAAGGTTCATTGTCGCCCTTGGAAACAGCGAGCAGCAAACCATCTCATCTCGAGGTGTCTTTATTAGTTATTCCTTCAGCAGACGGTGGATGTTTGATTTCCCTCTCTTTTTTTTCTCTTCTCGTCTCTGTTGGTTTAGAAATGAGCTTCTCGCCTCGAGGTCCATTTATTAGTTGTGGAGCTTTCAGTCATAATCGCAAATCACACAGAGATGGAACAGAGACAACAGCACAGTCTGGAAACACTCCGTTACAAGTCACACACTCAAATGTTTGTTAGAGTAAAAGTCCAAATTATCAGCACCACAAGTAAGGTACAGTACGCACAAAGGCTCCTAATTCACCTCCGCCCAGGTGGTTATGTTTTATGTTGGTTTGTCACCTGGATTACACCAAAACTACTGAACATATTTCCAAAAAACTTGGATGGCGGACGGGTCTCGGCCCAGAATAGACCCGGTTAAATTTCGGTGCAGGTCTGAACAAAATAACTTTTTTTTTTTAACGCTTTCTTTAACCTTGTGAAATCTGGCATTTTGTCAACATTTTAAACAAGATTGATGAAATAAATCTGGTAAATTTAGGCGACTGGAGTTCAAACGGGGACTGTTGGGCCTTGGCGGAGGTATGCGCTCTACTGTGTGCTTATTCATGCCTCATTGTGAACATCACTAATGTTTAAAGGTAGAGCTAATTTCAACTACTTTATCTGCCTGTGTGGCTCATGAACCCTCCCCAGGAATCAAACTTCTCCCTTGACACACAACCTCACGTCATCACTTATTTGTTTATCGATCTGAAACCAGCAAAATGAACATTAACATCAGAGCGAGAGCGGATTAAGATGACGCACGAGAGTGTTGAGCGACAGAGAAAAAAAAAAAAATAAAAATGGAGGAGCTCGTCAGCAGGTCAGAAATACTCTCAACTCTCACCGTGCAGCGTCATCACGGGAGATGCCATCTTTATTTCTCCCTGGCTCGCTTTTTAAATAAAAGAGCTCTGCTGACACCTCGCGGACGACGCGCGCCACTGTTTTCTTCTTCTGCACTTCTGTCAGAAGAAGAAGGAAGAACCGCTGACAGAATCGGAGCGACGCGGCGTGTTTGAGTGTCGCCATCCGCAGCCGTTGTGTGGAGGATTGTGTCGCGTGCAGATGTTCTGCGTCATCGACATCTGTAAACGTGACGTCATGCGCACGAACTCAATCACCAGGCATTTTATTTTTTTTTATTCTTATTTATTTTTAATCTCAGGTGAAAATGATTGTCTTGTCACCTGACTGACACCGACGTGTCTATTTATAATCTCTCTCTCTCTCTTTCCTCCTCCTCCCACCTTCCCTTCCTCAACGAACATTACGTCATCGGAACCTGTGTGCTGGGGCGGGGGGTTCGGGGGGTGACGTGCAGCTCTCAGTGAGAGACGAAGCATGCACTTGCAGGAATCTTCGGACAGCCTTCTCGCCTTCAGATGATCTTGTTTGGCTTGACATCCGTCAGTAGCAGACAGGACGCGGAGGGGAGACAGAACCAGACACTCAAGCAGCGGGTCAGAAGGCGGGACTTCCTCCGGGGCTGTTTATCTCGTCGTGCAGCGCAGAAGGCGAGCCAGTGCAGGATCCGATAACAAGGTAGGCTTGTTGACAACAGCACAACATTCAGCCTTTTTTTTTTTTTTTTTTAATTTATTTTCTCAATTCGTGCATTTGAATTCCTTCACGTCGCCTCAGCTGATCCGCTCATGCTGAACTGGACCCGGTGCCGGTGCTGCGTGTTGGTCAGCTGTTAGCTGCGCAGCTCAGACACCGAGCCTGCTTCCTCTTTAATGTGGCTGCTGGCATTCAGGAGTTCGTTTCTATTATTACACATCCAGAGACATCTCTGCCCTCCCGACCTGCGATGCCTTCACTGCTAATGCCGATTCCTGTGATGTAGAAGCGGAAATATCAAATTCTTCTCAATATCCAGATGCGAGACTTGTTATTATGGGCTGGAATTTGGGCTATTTTAGGATCGTGATAGGGCTTTAAGGCTGAATCACACTGATCTTAAAGTGAATTTTATTTTCACTCTCATGCTGCAGCTGATATTTTTATCATTTCTTCAATTATTGATTGTTTTCCCAGCAGACTGATTAATAATATGATAATTATAAAAGCCATCACAAGTTCTCAGAGACAAAGGAATGTCTCTTTAAATCTAACCAACAGCTCAAAAGAGAAAGATATTTATATTTCTCGAACAGAGAATCGCAGTATAATTTCATATTTAACAGGAGGGTAACGATACAACGTTCCAGATCGATATATCGATTCACAGATCAACGATCCAGTAGCGTTGATGCAAAGGGTAAACATCAATTAATATCGTACGCTGTCGTTCCAACGGCACGCCTGTGTCACCGTTTCCATCCACGTGCAGCTCCTTTCTAAACGATGCGTTCTTTTTATTAAAAAGAACAGATTGTCTTCCATTTAAATGTCTGGAACCACTGATACAATAGTGTTTCCACTGAAGAGCTCAGTAATAAAACCGTCAAATCATGTTTTAGTTTCTTTTTGTGAGTTGATATAATTGTAAACGATTGTGTTAAAAGAGCAGATGATATCATCTCATATCGACTGTGGCAGACTTCGTATCGTCGTCCAAAAAATGTATATAATATGGTACCAAGATGAAACTTGGGATTTGCAAAATGTACCAAAACACCCCGAAATCCTGATCAAACACACGAATGTGAGCACGTTTGTCCACATACTTTTGTCCAGATAAGAAAGGTTCATTGCTTCGCCTCACTGAGTTCTTCCTAAGAAGTTTCTGTGTGTGTTCGCAGGTTGTCTCGTCACACACACGTCACTATGCTGGGCATCTTGCTGCGAGGAGGCTGCAGTCCTCTGGTCTGCCTGTGGGCCCTGCTGCTGCCTCTGGTCTCGCTCAGTCACCTGCACCAGCACGGACACAGGGGCCCTTGTGTGACGGACCGGCCCAAGCTGCTGCTCCTGTCCTTCGACGGCTTCCGCTGGGATTACATTGACCGGGTCCCGACGCCTAACTTCAACAGCCTCATGGAAAAGGGGGTGATGGTGAAGCAGGTGGAGAGCGCTTACATCACCAAAACCTTCCCCAACCACTACAGCCTGGTGACGGGGTTGTACGCTGAGTCTCATGGCATCGTGGCCAACGAGATGTATGATCCCGTTCTCAACCGCTCCTTCTCCATGGAGACGGACAGTATTTATGAGTCGCTGTGGTGGGAAGAGGCGGTGCCTCTTTGGCTGACAGTCCAGAAAGCTGGAGGGCGGAGTGGAGCAGCGATGTGGCCGGGGTCTGACGTGAAGATCCACGGCATGTACCCCAATGAGTTCCTCCAGTATAACGCCTCAGTCTCCTTTGAAACCAGGGTGGAGCGGATCGTTACGTGGTTCTCTGCACCCAAAGAAGAAGCAGTGGATTTTGCAGTTCTGTACTGGGAGGAGCCGGACGAGAGCGGGCACATGCTGGGACCTCAGAGTCCCCTCATGGACGTGGTCATCGCCGGGATCGACGAGAAGCTCGGCTTCCTCATGAACGAGCTGAAGAAGGCGGGGCTGTACGAGAAAGTCAACCTGATAGTGACCAGCGACCACGGGATGGCACAGCTCTCAGCGGATAAGATCATAGAGCTGGATGTGTATGTGAGCAGAGACCTGTACACCTGGGTGGACAAGAGTCCAGTGGTGGGAATACTGCCCAAAGAAGGTACCACTTTAAAACATGTGTCAGTACTGTCAATGAACTTGATTAAAGAAATTGGATGCCATTTTTTTGAAATATGCAAATGACTCCCACACCTGTACTGTAATTATTAGGCTGCTGCTAGCAGACAGTTAGCATGGCGTAGCATAAGGGCTGGAAACAGGGAGAAGCAGTTAGCTTGTGTCAGTCCAAAACAAGAAAAGCCTGCCAGACACCGAAAAGCTCACTAATTAACACGTTATATTTAATTTATTTAACTCTTGACTTCCTAGCTAAACTAAGCTAAGCTGCCGGTTGATGCTTCATAATCTTGCAGACATGAGAGGGGTGTGAATTTTCTCATCTAACTCTTGACAATAAAGCACATTAGCGTATTTCCCAAAATGTCCGATAACTCCTTTAAAGGGTTTGAGTTGAAAACATGTACCAACAGAAAGTGAAGCTTTGAAATCAGGATTTCTATGTATTGTGTCGCAGAAATATCTACAGAAGTTAGCATGCTAACCACTCAAACCTGGCCAGTGTAAACATTAACACTCCGGTGTTCTCTGAGCTCCCAGTCCGAACTGCTAGCTGCACGGCTAACTGAGCTAACTAGCTAACGGCAGCCACAGGTAGCAGCAGTTTGTAGGTACTCTGGTGATCTGTTGCCCTCTGTTTGTTTTGTAGTATGAATGTAACAGGTGGCCAATTCTACCCTTGTAATGTATGTACATTTCAGGAGTATTGAGCTTAATCTAGAATATTTTTTAGGAAGTATTCAATTCCATTTTTGGATCTGTGGACATTTCCCACCGTTGCTTGATCATCTGTCTTGCAGGGAGGCTTGAGGAGGTTTATAGTCTGCTGGTGGATGCAAACCCCAACATGGTGGTTTACAAGAAGGAGGAAATTCCTGCACACTTCCATTATCAACACAACGTCAGGATCATGCCCATCATCCTGGAGGCCAAGGAGGGCTGGACCATCATGCAGAACAGAACCGGGCCCTTCATGTGTACGTATTTTAAACCTCAGTATTCAGAGTTGTTTCAAACAGCAGGTTCCTACTGCTCTATCTATTAATAGCCTCTCAGGAGATTTATTTCCAGTCGCTGAACCAAAGCTAGCTCATGTTATACCAGCTGTAATTAACAAAGAAAGACAGATTTATTTTCTCTAAAAACAGCAGGAGTGTGTGTTTGTGTGGGTTTTGGATGTTTGCAGTGCACCGCCTCCAAGTGCAGTTATTCTCCTTGCAGGTATTTTTTTAATTTTTTTTTCAAACGCCTCCTCTTCAGACTCTCAGATCTCAGAGCAGAGTTTTTTCACAGCAGCCGCAGATTACATCATCAATTCTTACTGCTTAACTCTTCATCTCTTCATAATCAGTAAGAATGACCTCGTTGAGTCTGCAGCTGGAAGGAGTCAGTCATCTTCTTGCTTGCCTTTTTTTTTTGTATGACACACAAACAGGAGTTCTTATATTATGACACGCTTGTCACCCCGATACCTCAACTATTATATCTGGACGTTAGTATTTGACTGCAGAGGATCCCGTTATAAGGTTCACAGTTGATGGAGATAATGTGTTCAACAAACAGGCGGCCAGATCCTTAAAACTATTGCCGCTTTTTCACATGTTGCTCCACCATCGATCGGTGGAGTAACATGGAGCCAATGGCACTGTCATGATGGTGCATGTTCATCCTCATGCGTCCAACGGAAATAAAAAAACTCCAGTAGGTGATAAGATAAGTCTGAGATGCCGTACCTGATTAGATGGTAGTTAAACCCACTGATGCCGCCGTCACAGACTGATTTGTGAATCCGGTCACTTCTTCCGGGATGAAATAGCACTGATAGATTTTAGGAGCAGCAGTTAGCTTTGTGCTTGTGTGTTTGGATGTAATTTTCATTCTTGCTTGTGCGCTGCAGTGATTGATTTAGCAGTTACTAGTTTGCTGTGGCAGGCAGCAATGGTAGTAAATCATCTGAGAGAGCGGCAGTGCCAGAGTTCATAAATCTCTAAGCGAAAAGCGATGCTTGTGATTCATGGTCATGTAGAAACTGGAGATCTATAGATTAATAGTAACAGTGTAAGAATAATTACCAGTGTAACTAATGTATTTCTTTTCTTTTCTCTCCAGTGGGAAACCATGGCTATGACAACACCTTACATAGCATGCAGCCTTTGTTTGTGGCCCACGGGCCGGCCTTTCGCCAGAATTACGTCAAGACCTCCATGTCCGCTGTTGACCTTTACCCCCTCATGTGCCACATCCTGTCCGTCCGACCTCTACCTAACAACGGCTCCCTCTTTAACGTCAAGGACCTGCTGGCAGAAGAGCCAATTCGATCCATGCCCAGCACCCCTCCCAGCACCCCTCCCATGGTCAAGGAATACTCCTATGCACCCGTCTGGGGTTCGTTCCTCGGTGTGGTGTTGGTGCTGGGCTTTCTGGGGGTCTACATCCGACAAATGACGCTCAAACAGATGTACCCACTGAAGCACAAAGGCTGGGAGATGTCGCAGCCCTTACTGCAAGAGGACTTGCAACTGTAGGTGAAGACAAAGAAATGACGGCAGGCGTAAAAGAAGAGGAGGTACTGCTCCCCAAGGTAGTCTGCTCTGTCCAGAAGCATCCCCTGAACACCTCCCTTATATGACTAAACGCCTTCGTTTATATTGGTTTGAGATCAAGGGAATCTAATCTCACCTCCTAATCACGTATAGAGGTGCACTTTGCTTGCTTGAGTGTAAGGGAAATGTCCAGGGTGTGCTTCTGATGCAGGCTTAATCAAGATAATAAACCTTTACATGGGCTTTATAGTAGCTTTGCTTTGATTGTGAAAATTTACCCAGCATCATCTCATTGTTTTCATTGTAATTTAATAAGTAAAACATCAAAGCTTAGAGTGGAATTTAAACCTGGCAAGTGCGAGCCTTTGTCGGCCAAAACCATGACTTGAATAACATAAGGGTGTCGGTGTGCTTGAAACGAACCCCGTCGTGTGAAGGTAGAAGCGTTTATAGATGAGGGTGGGGTGAAAAGCCAGCCAGCGTAGAGGGGAAACAGAACGTAGGTCAAGAAGCAATAATTGTTGGAGCGGGGATAACTGTGCACACTTTCAGACAATCTTTCAATCGATGGCATTCATAGTGTTGCACTCATTTGCACATAGGAAAGCAAAAGAGCTTCAAGGTCAAACTCTGCCTACTTTCCCCCTGAATACAAACCTCCCCAGTTGCTCAGTGAAGTGGACGTGAGGTCGGATTGTCAGGTGTGTTGCAAAAATCGGGCAGCCAACATCAGTCATGTGTGGAGGGAGGGTAAACCTGACATGCCAGATGGTTTAAGCACAGTATCATCTGCGTAAAAAAACACCAAATCACGGTTTGCTACACAGAACCATCTGGGAAGTCCGGTTTGAAAACTGTTGGGCGAAAATGACTTATGAACTCAACAAACAATCAGATCAAAGACCCATGTGACAAAAACATTCAGTGCGTTCTTTGCTCTTCTTTCACTGAAATATACTCTTCAGTTCTGATATAACCGTTGCCGCATCTATGCTGAGGATCCACCATTGTCGTTTTCGAAAGAGCAGTTGCTTCTTACATCTAAACAACACCTGTAGCTGCCAGTAGCTCCTCACAGGATTTGGTCTGAAATACTGCGGTACGACTTCAAGCACATAGTTTAAAGCCCGGTGAGATGGGATCCAGCTGCCTCCCGAAGGTTTCAGATGGCGATCTGAAAAGCACTTTGTTTTAAGCGCACTGACACCTTTACTCAGTAGCAGTGGTTTATGTGGTTTATCTGGCCTTCGCAGTACGCCACGTCAGGTTTCTGCCACAATTGTTCTACTTGTGGTCCGAGCACTGAATTATACATTTTTGAAAAAAAAAAAAAAAAATCCTGTGATTAATCAGAAAAATATTGAAGCCTCAACTCGTTCCTGGAGGTTGACTGAGGTCAGTATTATTTATGAATGTTACTCGGAAGCAGATGTTCCACTGAGGTTTTTTCACTCGATGTGCCAGGGCCACCGCTCATATGTGTAGGTCATTCCATGAGCCGAATCACATCACGGCCTCGCTCTCTTTAGTAGTCAAGTTACCATTTGCCTTTTTAACTTTAATGGAGAACAATCTCTCCGAGGTGTGCAATCGTTTGTGTGTGATTCTGTTTTTTATTTGTAGAGTTTGAGGGCATTTTTTTCTGTATAGATGATCGTGGTAACCCTCGTCTTCATATACGTTGACTGTCATCACCATGGTCGTGTGTTGGTGAAATGTGAAGTGCAATTGCTACTGGTCAGTATTTCGTCATAGGGATTTTAAAGGGTTTTGTTGTTGCTCGGCTGAGAAGACTATTTTGGCATGACTTGCAAGAAGCTGTTCCCCTGATTTGCACTATAGGATCGAAATGAAACAGAACGAAAAGGGGGCAGTAGTTGGATGCTTTGTAGGTGATGTATTATTTGCACTTCTTGTTCGTAGTTGCTATTCGAAATTATATTTAAAAAAAAAAAAAAAAAAGTTAGGTGCCTCTTACCAAAAAGCTTCTTGATTAGCGTAATCATAGAAAGTCAAGTAGAAATCCAAAATCTGCAGATAAACTCTAATATTTTTCCAGCGTCGTTTAAGAAAAAATTTGGTTCAATTTTCTCCTTTATGCTTTTAGATGCACTGACTTAATAACTGTGCCCCAAAAAGAAAATGACAGACAACACTGTGATAAATACTTTTTACAAATTTTAAAATTCATAAATTGAAAAAAGCATTTATATGGAAATTGTTAATTTTCTGACAATTGTCTTATTTTATTAAAGATGAAGTGCGTCTGATAATTTTCCCCTGACTTGTTGACAGATAAATGAAATAGAATATATTTAAATGATTTACTTGGAATTGTTACTAAAGAATAATTATTAGATGAGGGTTTTTTTTTCTTCTCTCAGTTGATTATTAACTCGGATTTGAAATACGGAGATTTAACAAATGATTTACAAAGTAACTATCTTTTTGCCATGTTAATGCAATTAGTCTTCTGAAATTAAAGGGACTTCTGTGAAACTAAACAACTTGTATATTTATTTTCTGTGTGTGTGTGTGTGTGTGTGTGTGTGTGTGAGTGATACTAAGACCTTTACACATTTTATTATGGGGGACATGCAGGTAGCTGCTAATGGACCTGAGCACCACGTTGTTTTCTCACCACATGTGGATACCAGATGACAAAAATAGAATTAATATAATATAAAACTGTGGTGAGAAAAAACAGTAAATGGAAAAAATAAATAGGGAAGAACTTTGTTATAACAATAATAAATGGTACATTTTGGTACAGTTCATAATTCTTTTACTTTCAACAAAGAAAAGATTAAGCGACATTTAAAATACATCAGTTCCAATTTTACGTCTATAAATGAACTACACAGTATTTAAAACATTTACAATTGCTTAATAAATAGGTTATAAAGCATGTCATTGTTTATAACCATTAACTTACAAATGTATATATATTTTAAAAATGTATATAAATAAAAAATAGCTGAATACATAACCTTGTCACATTTGATTTTAACTTCTTATCCTCAAATCATTTTCCGTACAGCCCCTCAAAAAAAAAATAATAATCAGAATTTAAAGTAAATGTTTAAAACATTATGTAGAAGTTTTGTAGAATTCTGTGCAATCTTTGCAACACCACTTTCATAAATAACAATAAGCAGGTCGTTACGTCACAACAGTGTTGTGTGTTAAAACTTGTGTGTTGAAGTAAACACGTGTGTGTAACGCTGTGATTCTCTGACTGGAGTCACACAGAGCAGGAACATGTGACGAGGGGCCGAGTGGCTGAGACAGAGACAACATTCATCATATAACAAGACACTGAACCATCAAAATGACTTAAAGCTGTTATTTTTTTTTATATAAAGTTACTTTAATATCACTGAGTGAATAAACGGGGCGCATGCAGGTGGCTGCTGATCGACCAGAGCGCCACGTGTGGATACAAGATAATGATAATACAATGAGTGGAATATAAAACTGTTGTGAAATAGCAAAAAAATAAAATAATTAATTAATTAAAAATTAATTTTAAATTAAAAATTAATAAATGGTAAATGTATAGTTAATTAAACATTAATTCATCGTTATTTCACTGTTAACAAACAATAAACCATTTCTCAAGCAATTGTAAAAAAAACAAAAAACTTTTTATAATAAACATCAGTTGCTACTATAGCCATCCAAATAAATAAATTATTGATGAACTACACAGTAATTATAGAGATAATACACATTATTTGCAACTTTTTAATAAACAATTGCTAAATAAATGATTTATAAAGCATTTAACTGTTAATTAACAGTGAAATAACTATAATTATACTATTAACTTTAAATAAATATGTCCCTCAGAAACACGAAATATCATAAATTAAAGTGAATATTTAACATAAATAATAAACAAAGTGAACTAGTCCTGGAAAAGTTGTAAAAGATGTAAAATTGTCAAAGAAAAAACTTTAGAAATGGAGTTAAACTGTCAAAATTGTCCCAAAGAATGTGTAAAATATAAAATAAAAACTGCTCTGTGTGTCTGTCTGGAGGTGCCAACATGTCCTTGAAGGCTCAGGATTCAGCTCCTGCATGAATCACTTGTTAACTTGCAGGATCAAAGGTCTTTTATGAGTTATCGCTGGAATTTGCCCAGGCACCAGCCAGCCAACCAGCCAGCCAGCCAACCAGTCAGTCAGCCAGTCAGTCAGAGGCAGGCGCATGTGCCACTTTGACCGCTCCAGCTCTCCTCCTCAAACCTCAGCTCACCCACCACCAGCAAACATGGAGCACATCAGCGACCCAGTGGAGCACGAAGAGCGCAGCGATGGAGCTGACAGCCCCGACC